>OX638397.1:2866518-3056518 GCA_951813805.1 Limnephilus auricula | reverse complement strand
TCAAAGAGATCTGGGACTATTTACATGTCCCAGACTCATATATTATAATCCAGTTGTCATTCAAGAAGCGTTTAACTCGAGGTTAATTAAATGTTATCAGAGTATTTTTTTAGTATTTATTTATTATCCCTGCTTCGTTCGATCTGAAATATTTTACTTACCAAAAATGTATTGTGCTTCGCCAACAATTACCGCAGGCCCCTCTTTAGCGTATATCTGCGCAGTGGCGTATCTTCCCCATCCCCTGTGCCCCACGATCACCCCAACCACCCGATCCACCCCCTCAACCTAGCCAGCCCCCGACAAATCCGCATCAACCAGTTCTACCGTGAAAATAACTTTCTCAACTATTATTCCATTATTACAACGCCGGCCGGTGGCGGATTTGATTTTATTTTGATCGGTTTAGACCTGTTTTCCGATTCGGTACGCCACTGGCGAGGGGGATTGAAGCTGGGCAAACTTCTAACTAACTTAAGTCTTTCAATTACCAACATCGCTGTTTTTAATTGGAGATCCGTGGGGTAATCTAATGGACGTTTCTTTATTATAAAAACAAATCCAGATAGGTACAGATTATAATAACGAACTTGGGAAAATATTGTGGCTAAAAACATATATTAATATAACTTAATAAACGCTGATTCTGAATATATACACTTTATTATGTAGAGTCACGTGGGGTAACCGTACGCAATTTTTACATTTGGATTTTTGTATTAAAAAGGTTTAGGTATTTTACTTAACTTTTTTGGTTATTAATATGATTGATTATTAAGTCATCTCAAACAAACATAAACATCTCATAAGGTTCATAAATCAAAAAGTTGCATAAAAAAGTTTACATGCATGTCGATTGCGAACACTTACCCCATGTGCGGGGTAAGTATTCGCATACCGTAGGGTAAGTGTTCGCACCGCGAACAGATACCCTCCATTGCAATTATCACACTTAAATTGCCCATTACCTTAGTCTGTATAGTTCTTATGCCACCATGCGCAGAATGATCCCAATAATATCTGCAGCAACCCGCTGACTCTTCCCCTCTTTCATAAGCCTTTTTGCAGTTTCAATCTGCTCTTGGGAGACCTGACCACTGACCTTTCGGGTGCTTTCTCACATACACACGCGGCATATTTCACTATAAAAAAATAACGAGAGTTGAAATATTATGCTACAAAATCAATTTTATATAGATGGGTCAGTGTTTGCACTCCTCCAACTGCGTACGCTTACCCCAGCACACTTACCCCATCAGACCAAAATTCAATAAACTTTAAATATCAGATGAGTGGTTATCTTTATTAGAATTACCACTTTGCACCCGTGTAACTAACAATATTTCACCAAAAATGATCATAGACCACATCGCTCTGACACAGTTGGTTACACAATATCACACATCGGTAACGGAGATGAAAAATTTAAGAAAGGCACGAAAAAAAGTATTTTACCTACCAATATTTATTTTCAAATTAGGATTCACTGTACACATGTCCTGCTTCAATGCGACCCAAAACGCTATTGAATAATTGAATTAAGAAACGCACGGGCGCGAAACAGACACGATCTTGTCGGAAACATCACTGCGAACACTTACACTCCGCGTACGGTTACCCCACGTGACTCTACTAGCTGATATCCGCCATGCGTTGCAATGCCACACACATTAAGAAATTGTTTCTCCCTGCGAGTCTTTTCCCATTCCTCCCCGTTCCCCTTCCTCCTCATCTTCCCCTCTCGCGTCCCCTACCTCTCCCGCACTCCCCTTTCACCTTCCCTGCGTTCCCCCTCCACCGTCACCACTCCCACAAACCCCCCTTCTTAGTTCCCCTCCGCCCCTACCGGATTTTATCCTCCCCCTCCCGCCTTTTTCCCTTCCACTGAACTCCATAAAATATACTCTTTTTTCAACATCTCGCGTGTGACCTAATGCAATGTTTTGCAGATTTCATAACGCCAGAGCTCATCGTTAATATAGAAACCTTCGCGGGCATGTTCACAACAACTCACCAAATTTTAATCGCAATCGGATCACTAGTAGATACAGGAAATAATTTCATAACAACAGAGGTCACTATCCCATAACCATCGCGGGCATGCGCACATCAAATCCCCAAAGTTTCATCGCAATCGGATGAACGGTATGGCAGCGCATAAGATACGAAAAAACAAGCATTAATTTTTATATTTGTAGGTATCAGATAATTTTAATAGAACAAACAAATCTTAATTTAAAAACGATTGAAACCGTAAGAGACCGAAAGGGGGGGGGGGGGGACGTATTATTTTTTTTCTTCTTTTTTCATATGATTGTACATCATCTTAAGATTGGTGTATCAAAATTTGAAACAAATCGGAGCTAAACTAAGGAGCAGTTGTTTCAAATAATGAAAATATTCTTTTAATTCACTTCAAACTAGATTGGCAATCACGTCTTCCATCATTTCAAATACCAAATGGGTTGTTTCAACTCCGATCACACTCCAATCCACGTTGAAAATTTCACTGAGTGTTCCCCGCCGAATTAGGCATTTATTCCGCAGAATTATTTATTTCGAAGACCGAGATATTTTTATGATGGCAACACTTATAAAATTTCTATGGATGCGCATGCGCACGCCGACCACGGCCGTCAGAATTTTACCGCTATTTTGTTTTGTTGCGGTATGGTTGCGGTCAGTAATATTTTTCTACGATATAAAACGTAAATGATTGAGAATGAGTGTTGTTTTTATTCGTATTCAGTCAATTACATACATAGTAAAGTTAATATGGTAACTTTCAATCGTATTATTTGTATATTATTTAATTTTAGACCGATTTTCCGGAATGTGACCACTTCAGAGATGTAACCTGAAAGCAAGGTGGGAAAAGTGCTAAAGAAAACATAAAAAATATATGGAAAATGAATTCAACGTGCCCATATTTACAAGCTACGTTTAACAACATAAAACGTCGTACATTAGAGGTTACTTGTATTATTAATAATGAGTATTTTTTAAGTCCGAATTCCGATAATTACGTATCTACTAAAGTTTATTTGGTATCCTACAATCGTATAACTATATTTGCAACTAACATTATTAACAATGAATGACGGACATCTCATTTATTGTTATTATTTGATATAATATTAAGTTTGTCTGTTTTACTTATTAGGTACCAACGGATGAAGTAAAATATGTTATAATATTGATACTTGTTTTAGCGGCATTGCAGTATGGGAGAGAAATATATAATGGAGGATTGCAACTGAAATTATGACAAGTCTGTGTTTTGGATAAAGGCTATCTCCAAACAGAAACCAACTTATCTCATGCGAAAGATATGGGTACAAAGGAGCAATAATCACGAACAGATAATTTTAACATTGTTCTCAAGTCGCCAATTAAACATACAAGTGAAATGAATAAACAGTTTTTTTTACCCACATACAACTGTGTACAAATACTGACTTATATATACGTGTACTTATTCTTATAACTTATATGACGAGGAAGTTTTACGTGTATAAATAAACATTTGAATAAAGATATATATTGAGCACAAAAGGATTTTTATTATAAAATACTATTAATTTCGTATCTTGTACGAAATCGGGAGTTCCTCAGTTGTATCCATGTACATGAACCTATAGCTCCATGCAGCTCCGTGGTTTCAAGGTAAATAATCAGTAAAATAATTTGACGGGGATATGTCAATCATAAAAAAGAGGTTTCTTATATATTGTAGATTCATAATGTAAGTATTACAGTTGACAATTATTGTGATACCATCGGTCAATAAGAGAAAACTTTTATTTTGTTCAATGTTTTCGCCAGTTTTTACGTCATTTTCAATCTCTGAAACTGACGATTTTCGACAACTATATACTTTGAGAGGATATCTAACTTCTTATACAGAATTACTTTGAGAGGATATCTAACTTCTGAAGTTTTAACCATTGTGCATTCTTTACGTTATGTACAAAAATTGTCCAGCCATATTTAGTTAAAAATATTACAGACATTCCCGCCACGACCTGTCAGATCACAATATTGACGTCTGCGCATGCGCCATTCAAGCTTAATGGTTCGAACTCGGCTGATCACATTAAGGTGATGTCCAATCACATTTGTATGGAATTTTCGTTGAAATTTCGTCTGACGGAGGTTGAAACAACCCAATTTTGCGGTGATTGACGATTTGAAGGAAAATCTAACGTCAAATTTTCCGAAACAACTGGTCCTAACTGAGATATTAGAGAACTTATATGAATAAATTTTTCATGTTTAATACTGGATTTTCTGGTTTACAAAACTGTCGAGCGATTTTCCGACACTGAAGCCGGCGAACAGAATCAAAATATAGTCAACCAATTTGTGAAATTTTTTATACTTCCTTACATAAATAACCAGGTATCTATCCTTGGGAGTTTTTATTTTTTATTTTTCATAATTTTATTAATTTTACAATAATAAATAGGCCCATTTTTTTTAGACGAAAATCGGTGTTTTAAAGTGTCACCAAAAATTCAAAAATCAAAAAAAAAATTCTCTCTCCGGAATACCTAAGAAAAGTGGTTATCTAATGATATCATTTTTTTCTTTTGATTTCAAATGATCCAGTCACGAGTTATACTGATACGTTTTTAGATTTTCACGGCCAAAAGCATTTTCGTTGTTTGTTTTTGGGGTGTTATGACGTGTTGCGCTACCTCCTTCTTTAGCCGACGTTTCGGACAGCGTTGCAGTGTCTATCATCAGGGCAGATCCGGCAGATCCGACGATGTGTGGATATCCGGATCTGCCCTGATGATGGACACTGCAACGCTGTCCGAAACGTCGGCTAAAGAAGGAGGTATCGCAACACGGAATAACACCCCAAAAACAAACAATGAAAATGAGTTATACTGTTCACCGGCGGACAAGTTTTTTTCAAGCCGCATTCGATTTGCTGACGTCGCGTCGGCCCCGGCCGGCTTAATTATTTATATTTTAAAAATTATGGAAATATTGTTTATATGTTGTACTATGTATAATGTTACAATCAATTGAATAAACTTGTATTAGCTGTAGCGTCTAAAAAATTCTTAAAAATGGGCCTTTTTTACGCCGAAATTATATTATCCCCCCCTGCACCCGGTTCGCCACTTTGATATACAAATTATTTCAAATGAATTCAGGCTTTTTTGGAAATTTTGCTAAATATTTAAATCGGGATTTGTTGATTTCATACCGACCCGAGTGGGATTGACCTTACTGTTAACCGAAAAAACAAAGGGTACGTTGACAAACTATGCAAGGGTTATTCAAATTATTCAAACTATGAAATCAATACTATTATGAAAAATAAACAATACCTACAGGTATTGTTAGAAGGTGAAATTTCATAACATATATTCATGGCATCTATTTAGGGTATGTTGTGATGATGGAAAAGTAAAGGGAAGGGAATAAGATGGGGAAAGAGGAAGGTTGGGAAGTAATTCAGATATGGTTACCAAACACGGGTAAAGCCATTCTTAATGTTGGTATTTCACCGGGGCGGTACTGAAAGTATCCTAACATTATTTCAAATGAGTAAATTGTGAAATAACACAAACTATACAAAAAAATACGAGTGTGCTTTAGACCACGCTACTGAAGCAAATACTTCTTTAGCTCCATCTATATGTATGTCTATATATATGTATAAAATATATACATACGTATATTAATTTTCTACAAATATTTATTTAAATTTATTATCATTCGTCACGTCCGATCAAGCCGTGCGCATCGACGTCCGCTCCCGCCTGTATTTGGCGCGTCACTGGTATTTAAAAATACTGACTGATATATTTCATGCACTGGCTATGAGATGGAGAGAGAAAGAAAATGTGCGCGCGCAATGCTCTCTCTTGCTTCTACAATGTGATACAGCCCGTTCGCCTCGCAACGCATTTCACTTTTCGTAACGCTGTAATTTCCGTAACGCATTCGCCAGTTTACCCCTCAAGTCAAGCGTGCGTAAAGAAGTATTTACTTAAAAAACAAAAATTTACATGAGCTATTTGAACCCGCGAAGATAGGATTTATAGCCAAGGATAGTGACCATTCAACCACGGGGACTGTCAAAATTTAACCCTTATTTTATTTTTTTATTATTATAACTTATTCAAAAATAATCATTTCTACCCCTATCAGATATTGACATTTTATTTCCCACCAAGTTCCACCCCACAAACACAACGAATAACAAATCAAACATTTAGTAGTAGAAAATAAAGGATTTCAGGTAAGAGAGATTAAGGAGGAAGGATTAAATGATGTATTGATAGCGCATGCGCAACGCCCTCTAATTGGCCGCCGCAGACACGTGACTCGCCACGTGACCGTCGCGTGCCGCCATTTTATATCTCAATCTGCGTATTCCCGCGATTTTGCCTCCACTGACAGCATATTGTGATTCACGGGCCATTATTTTTGTTTTTTTATGATGTTTATTAATTGACGTGTTCAACGTTTTTAGCCATTACATTGACATTATTGTATTATGCCGATTTTCACATAAAAACTGCATGCTGGATAACTTCGACTTTTTTATTGTGGTAACGATCATTTCTTCGTACAATTAGGTAGTATTATGAAATGACATTTTAAGTATGCTCCTAAAATAACAAACTCAAGCCCAACGTTGGTATTGGGGTGTAGATGTTTTCTTTGTTCTGAAAATTTACATTAAAATAAAGCATAAAAATATGTAAGTTACATTCATTGTATTCACATGGGTATAATATCATAGTAAGGCCCGGTATATCAGCTGATTTTAATCTCGGATTGCTTGGAATGTTGAGCTTAGCACAGCTTATATAATCCGTATATAGGTCGAAAGCCTAGATCTACTGTCATCTCTACGCACCGTGAAATCGCGATGTCACGCAATATTATAATCGCGATCTTTCAAATACGACGACAGTTATTTTTAGGCGGAGTTAATTTTTGATAAAGTTTCCCACTTCAATCAGCGTGGTGCTATATGCGAGTACACTAATTTTAATTAGTATTTGTTTGGCTAGAGTCAGTACACTATTAATTAAATTAACCGCTCAAAACAAACTGAAAAACAAGTTGAAACTTTTAAAATCCTTTATCATACTATTTTGGATTGATTATCAATTAATAATATTGTCATTCCTCATCGCTTGATGAATATAATAATCCATTCTTGTAAAAATTTGGCAAATTACGTAAATTTCGGTGAGAAGTATTAAAATATTATTTATGCAAATCGAACCTTTGTAATAAAAAGGTTCCATCTGTTGCAGTAACATCATGCAATAATAGGATCTATTGTAGGCTACTTTTCATAATCGCATGACGTTACAGCGATAGATGGAACCGTGTTATTCCAAAGGGCCGAAATGTCAGATTTGGCTTATGACTGCTAGCGCCTCGGCGTCTAAAAAAGGAACTATTCTGCGGCTTACCGAAACTTAAGCGGTAGATTTAGCATGCTTAATTGGACCGAGGAATGTCTTCCATAGCAAGGATACGGACTGGCTGATATACCGGGCCTATGACAGAGATAAGATTAGTACTATATCATTCTTAATATGACTCACCGCCATGCATTCAATTTGCAAATTGGGAGGCGGGTATGGGTACCGACGAACCGAGAATCGTTTATTGAAAAACTAACACCTCCGTCATAGGTCACACCACATAAGTGGTTTGCTACGTTTGATAACTTAGCAGCGAAATCCGGATTCGTAATGGGGATTTTTGTACGGGTCTTGGCGGCGGAGGCGTCTGCCCACCAACTGCGTGGTAGGCCGGATCGGGAGACTGGTTGAGGGAGACCTTTTAACCTCTCCAGCAGGGATCTCGGAACATCGCCTTACATGGGATTGATTTGTACGTCGTATCACCGTAAATGCATAACGTGAGAGGTTTACCATAATTATCCATGTACCCACAATATAATGTTAGGGTGGGCACTTGATTATAATAGTGGAATATATAATAATGAAAAAAATCTATTTTATTTTAGATTTTATTAGATATCTACCTTTTTATGTAAAAAACGCACAAGAGACCCAACTGCTCCCGTCTGGAGCCAGTCAGCATATGGCAACCCCAATTGGGATATTTTGTGGTTTTATACAAAGGCGAATCTAACAGTATCTTCCACTCCAGCAACTTGGTAAGTCAACATTCATATTTTTTATTTTTTTTACAAATACAGTTGTTATACATTGTATATATATTTTTTTAATACATTTTTTAAATATCGTGATTCACCTTTTTTTTTTAGCAATGCTCGTGTAAAAAAGGTGGAGCAGCGAAAAACAATTCAACATATATTTTTAAAATGTGTAGTAAGGATAATGAAAATTATAATATTTAATTTTTTTATATATGTATATCATACATTATACGTGAAACAGAATTGAGTAAATAAACAAACGATATCAACTCTGATATCGTTTATTTATTTATTCGTAAGAGACAAACAGCTTATACCTACACAAAATATAAAGAAATATATTTACATTGTTAAATGAAGTCAAGCCAAAAAAGTTTCGTATGTTAAACTTGATTGGAGATGGAGTTTTATTACATATTAAAATTCATTTTCGGTGAGGAGGGGAGGACGAGGAATATAGGATGAGGATTGGAGATGCTCTGGATACATTCCACACTCTTGTATTAATTTTTGATCGTACGTGTTACTTCTAATTTTGTGTTATATTGTGCACATATAGGTACGGGGAATTGGTGATTTTTTTCTAAAGTTAGTTCTATATGCAGGCAAATGAAACAAATGGGATTACTGTGTTGATCTTGTCGGAATATAGCTCTGGCGAGTCCAGGCCATTATTAAGACAGGTACTTCTACACCTTCTTCTTCCTCCGTCTCCTTCCCTCAATCATAACCTTCAGTCTCACAGCGTACCCCAGTTGGCGATGCCATAGACTAACAGGTGGTTTCGAGCAGTTGGAACTCTTCTATAAAAAAATATAATATTCTGGTTTCAGTTGGGTTCAAATTAGTGATTTTACAGTCACAATAAATGGCTAGCCAAAAAGCATTACTTCAATTTAACGCAACCAAACCAAAGTTTTCAATCGGCCATACAAATGTTAATCTTGAATCAAAGCAATAAATCACTCCTTTCGTTAACAATTGCCAACACCCTCTGTGCTCTTCAACAACATTCACCCCTTCTGAACGCCCCGAGTTATTATTACAGATGTCCATAACCATTTTTTTCCGCTCCCACCATTGCACTTTACGATAATTAATAATAATAAAAAAAATCTTAATATATAAAAGAAAGTCGGGTTAGTTACACCATTTATAACTCAAGAACGGCGGAACCGATTTTTATGATCTTTGATTTGTTGGATTTGTCTCCGTCCCGATTAACAGAATAACTATTAAAACATTGGAAAAAATCACGAAAAAAATAATTATGAAGAAAAATATTTTTTTCATATATTTTGTATGGAACGGCTTTTCAAATAATGTGCGTTGGTCGACATAATTTGAATCAATTCAAACTGTCAATGGTGTAATGTGCCGAACATTTCGTGCTTAGTCAACACCTCAATTTCATTTTTTGAACTGTGAATGAGTAGGTACCTATTTATTTTAACGTAATAAAAACTTAATTTATTTCAGCTAATAAATTAAACACAACATTTATTGATTCTGAGGCGGTACGAAGTTTGCCGGGTCAGCTAGTAGTAAATAAATTTAAGCTTCCATGTAAATTGCACTTGTATTAAAACAATTTTCTGAGACTTGGGGATTTCACCATCCCCCTGATAGCTTAACCATACGATAACGAATATTAATAAATTAACAGATAAACAATTAATTGCAATAAGTACAAATCGCGGCTAACTTATCCTACACGTAGCCACAATTCACATGTTCACTTTTTGAATAAATGAATCGCATTTATTAAATTTAATTTAAATTTATTTGAATGATGTTATTATTAAGATCTGCAAGTATTTTAGTTTTTTATTATTGTGACAGTTGTTTCAGCCGAGGCCCCCTAGCACACTCGATCAATAAGGATTGTATCGATAACTTTCGGTAACTTCTCATCGTTCCCTGGGACAACTGCAGATCGCTAATGTACAAACAACAATTGAAGTCGAATATATTAAGGACACTTATTCATTGTGAATTGTTACTTATTCGTTAGCGGTCTGCAGTCATGCTAGGGAACGATGAGAATTTACCGAATGTTATCCTATCAATGGTTATCGGTCAAGTATGCTAGGGGCCCAGTAATTAGGTAGGATTTTCAAAATCAAATATAGGCATTAATTTTCCTCGTATTTTAACGACAAGTATGCAATTTTTTTTTAAATCGTCAAAATTCTGCTTCAAATGGGAAAACAGGATTGAGTGGTGTTGATGGTGTGGAAATTTTGCCATTCTCGTAATATAACTGCGGATTTGTATAACAAACATAGCCATACCTCACGAAACATTCTTCTTTATAGATAATAGATAGACGGATAGAAGATGGAAGAAAAAGATAGTTTGTTAATTGGGAAATTTAATGTTTTTACCATGTGGTTGGTCTTTTATACAATATACAGCTACACTTACCTACATTATACATCTATATCACCGGTCAGTGGTTCAGTGGGCATCACGTTTGGGTCTCACCCAGGCGTTCCGTGTTCGATTCCTCGGCTGGCTAAGTCCTCCACCACAACACAAGCAACATTTTCCGCTTAGTGTAATTGTAGTTGGAGATTTTCAAATGTTGTTGGGTTATTCGTAACCCGGGAATGTTTGTCTTTCTTTAAAAAAAAATATATATATATATATCACTAACCGCTGTACTTTGGTAGTTCCCATTTGGTAGTTACATTTCCTAACCGACCCTCCCCCTGTAGACTTGTCATTCTTATTACCCACATTCAGTCACTAATTGATCCTCACCGCATAAACATCTTCGCGTCAATATTCCGTAATTCGCTCTCTGCCAGTGTAAGTCCGCCGACGCTGAAGAAAATTACCACTACAAAACAATACAATTATTCCGCTAAAGATACAGTGTAATATAAAACCAGCTCCACAGAAGGAAGTGTTCCGCAGTAAGTCATGTCTACCCTTTTCTTACCTGTATGTGCATATTTTCTCCAAGTGCAGTGGTTTCATTACATATACACATTTTAAAGGTCCTTGGATTACAAAATTATACAAAAATACACCCCAACCATGAAGGAAAACCGATTTAAGTATAGTCTTAATCTGGTGATTATCAGGAATGTTTAAGGAGTGTAATATACGCGTGTTGACCTGTTTATCATTTGTTGTAATAACGAGTGGATACAATTTGGACTTATCTAGCTGAGAGCTGCGAACTGAGAGAGGACGGCCTAACTACTACAATGTGCTAAACATAAACATAATACAACATAATAATGTGCCTGTTGTCTCACTTGTCTACCGTCTCTCTTGTACTACTGAAGACAAGATAGATACTAAAATCACCCTGCATATAGAATACCTACTCAGGACTTTAGTCAAATAAAATAAAATATTCTCCTGATAACGATGAAAATTTTAGAGAATGCTTCTTATCTACGGTGAAAAAAAAATTACCATCTTTTAGGATCTAAAATTAGGAGGGTATTTACCAGAGAATACCGGAAATTAGTCATTTTTAAATCAAATTCTAGACGTATTGACTCTTTTTTACAAAAAAACATAAATTGGTTTTGAAAGATTGTTATTTTATCTGGTATACGCAGTTTTAAATTTTTTAAAAACTACGTATATTTTTAAGATACTAAGGTTATACCGTTGGTCGTTGGCAGATTGTTCAATTTTCAAACAATAGATTCTATTAAACAACACAAATTTCAAATCATATAATCATACAAAAAAATAAATCAATATATAATCTAGTCAACACAGTTTTAATTTTAGTTAAATTAAAATCATTCAAAAATAAATCCGAGAACGTGTTTTGTGACAAAAATACCTCAGTTTTTCTATTTATTTAAGGTCTTACCAAATAAATTTTTCCAATTTTTTTTACACACTTATTTTGTTCAGACATTATTGAAAAATCATAAATACTTATAATCAAAAAATACTTATAAGAAGTACAAGTTTTGAGCATTTTTATTGCTTACTTGAATGTAGGTATATATTATAGCAAGTTTTTAATGAAATAAATCGATATTAATTTTTTAATTTTAAAAAATTGGGGAATAATCTATCTTTCTGATTGGAACGTCCCTGTTCAGTTGCAAGCATTTTTAAACTTTTATTCTCAGCCGCTGGTCAATCAGTCTTAATTTAGGCGGACATGTTGATAGCGTATTATTTACGTTAAAATAATAACAAAATACTCTTTGTTATGCGTGATCAGATTCTTATTCTTACTCGTGCCAAACGTTGTTCACCCCTCCCTACCATATCAAGTGAAGTGGTTGCTATTTAGGGGTAGTTTAAACTTTAAAAGGACACCCCGTCTGATTGAGTACAATTCACATCCCCCAGTGTAAACACGACACAACACACACAAGGCACGACACCTCGTCATTCAAACAAACTACAACAGATGTCTCTAATCATTGCCCATTGTTAAGCCAATATTTTTATTGCTTCTATAAAACTTAGGAGTGACTGTGGCAATTATAATTTTTTTACTTGCAACGGGTTATTTTGAAAAGGGGTTTTAATTTTTATCTTTACGAATTGATCGATTAAATAATTGTCTGAACATTTCCGTGTTTCAGGTTGTTCCACCAGAACGATAACAAACCGAAACTACAATGTACCTACACTACATACCACGTCAGCTCGAAGACACTTCATGTACCTAGCTCCAAAAACTTTTAACCTTCTCTTCGACAACTTAAAAATTGAAACCCAACCCCATACCTTTAAAAAACAATTATCACTATGGATCGTCACACTTAGGAACTATGATATATAATCTTTTTTTTACTTAAATTGATTTGTATAACTCTAATTAATATCTATCAATATTATAATTAACCTATTAATATAATTTATTATTTTTAAAATATTTAGAAACCTCGATGTTTTTTATTTGATTTTTAATTTAATTTGTATAATTTAGTAAATTATAATTCAATTTATCAACCATACTATGTAATTTAAAAATAAATTATTATTTATCTGTAACCCCATAAATTCTTTGTTATATTATCCGTAAATTTCATCAATTATATTAAACTATCAATTATTACATTATCTGTAAATTTCGTTAACATAAATTCAATGTTATATTATCTGTAAACTTCATTACTATCAATTATTATTTTATCTGTATACTTCATTGTCATAAACTCCTTATTATATTATCTGTAAACTTCATTTTCATAAATTATTATATTATATGTAAACTTAATTATCATAAATTCATTGCTGCATTAACTGTAAACTTCATTATCATCAATTATTATATTATCCGTAAACCTTATTATCATCAATTATTATATTATCTGTAAACTTCGTTATCATAAATTCATTGTTTCATTATCTGTATACTTCATTACTATCAAATATTGTTTTATCTGTAAACTTCATTGTCATAAATTCATAGTTATATCATCTGTAAACTTCACCCGCCATAACACAGGGACATCCCTAGCATGGCGGATGAAATAACAAACTATCTATACAATGTACAAAATTCATAAATAAATAAATAAATGATATGTCATAAGTTATGACGAATAGCAAAAATATTTTATTGGTAAACAAAAATATTACTAGAAAACTTTGTTGATGTTTAGAGATAAACTATCAGCACTCATTTTGTCAACAAATATGACTTCATTACTCCAAATGCAAACCGCAGGAGAACCCATGTGCTCTGCGGAGGCAATATTTGTTAAATATCGATTTTGTTTTCAGTTTAAACCAACATTTCTTAATCCAATATAAAATTAACAATGTTTCCTTCACCTCTGTCAATGAAATTAATGATCTTAGCATTATTTTCGATTACAAATTTAATTTTCTATCACACATTAATAAAGTTACTAATAAATAATGATTAAAAATGCTTGGCTTAATTCACAGTAATGGCAGAGACTTTCAAAATATTTCAACATTAAAAATCAGTCTCGACGACCGGCATAGTCCAGGGGCAAGACTTTCGACTCCCATTCCGGGTTCAAACCCGGCGTGCGCAATTAAATTTTATTTGATTAATTTGTGTTATTTCACAATTAATTAATTAAAAATAATATATACTATATTTGCGGCACGTTCTAGAGTGGAAGATACTCTCAGTATCGCCCTGGTGTAAGACCACCATTCAGAATTAAAACGTTGCTTGAAATGGCTCTAGCCGTGTTTAGTGACTAGATCTGAATAGCCGGGTACTTCCCCACCTTCCTCTTCCCCATATCCTTCGCTTCCCCGCTTACCTTCAGCCTCACAACATACTCCAATTGCGGATGCCATAGTCTCACTGGATCCAAACGGGAGCAATTGGGACTCTTGTGAGGTGTTCATTATTTTAAAAAGTTGACTTTCAACATTCTTCCTTAGTTCGAAGTCAGGTCAAATTCACTATTGAAAATATTAAGCAAAAATTCCTAAGATATATTAAGTATAAACTCGTTTTACTTATAGAGACCACAAATTACAACCACTTGAAGCATTAATTAAAATTATTAAAACTCTCAGATAGAAGAAGTCTTATTTCCGACTTGACTTTTATTTTTTAAATTGTTAATGTTATTATATACAACGCATATTTATTAAACTTAATTTTTTTATTTTTTTTTTATTTTTTTTTTTATTTATTGATACAATATTTTTACATTTAATAATAAAATTCAATAATGTTGGCCTCACTAGGTGGTTTACCCGTGCTGTTACCTCCCATAAACAAACAATAACTCGATTTAAAACTATTTTTAATTGCAACAATATCAGGATTGAATCATTTATTTACCCGCTTGCATCTAGATTGCATGCAGTTGGCAATACTTTCTCAGAAGTAGTAGATATCTTCGCAATATAATTACAACATCCTCAATAATAAAAATTAATGTTAAGCATAAAGCTAGCTTCACACTTTTTTCGTAAATTTACGACTTCTGGCCAATGGGCATATTGCATTTTGAAAATCCAATGTGCCCATAGATATATGAATATGTATAGACCTGCCCTAAGTGATAACAGCGTATTATTTCCCCCTCCTTAATTCTGGGTTCCATGGAACCGGCCGGGCTGGCATATAGGTTCGCGTGAATCTAGAAAATGTGACGTCATCATTCTTGTGAGGACTAGCGTCGAGCTCTTATCGGTACATTTTACGAAATAACACGGCAAAAATGGTAACTTGTGCTATTAAAACCTGTAAAAATATAAGTGAAAAAGAGTATAAACCCAATTGTCGTATTACCTTCCATATGCAGGCATTATTTGTCATTATTTTAAGCTTATTCACATCATATAATATGATCAGTTTTAGACATGAAGCGTAAGCAACCGAAATTCCCGGTCCCGTCGTGTGCACGTTGCAGTTTACTGGGATAAGTAAATTATGAAACATTTGTAAAAGTGTCTTAACTAAACACGGTAACAAAATATTCGACTCTCAAAACAAGCGAACCTTTCTTCATTTTATATGGATTACACAAGTTTGTTCAAACCGGGCGAACAATTCGCGCTCCCATGTAAAAAGGTCTATTCATTCAAAAGCAGATTTTACTTTTAAGAGCTAAATGGTGATATTTTAATGCGTGATGCCTATATACTGTCATATTGAAGTATTAACGAATCACATATCGTTACCGTCAACTCATCCCTCTCCGCCCCGCTCCAGTTGGTTATTACCCCTCTCCCTGATTCTCTAGTCTATGAATAATATGTCTGTGAATGTGCCCATTGGCCAGAAGTCGTACACTTACGAAAAAACTTACAAGTGTAAAGCTAGCCTAATACCTACTATTCTTCTACATTGGGTTCTATATAATTTAATTAGCATATTTTATATACTGTTATACAAAGTTATTATGTGAATCAATTGTTTGTAATGGCCGGTATGGACGTATATTAATATAAATAAATTAATATTTTTTGTTAAAAGTAGATATAAATGTTAATTAAAAAACATCGTTTATTGTGCAATTTTTTTTACCAGTTATCCATAATTTTTGCAATAAATTTGGCGTAATATGCAATATATTTACACGCGTTCTGGTGGATATATAAATAATGCATGATATTGGATTAAAAATTCATTCTAGATAAACAACAAGGCAACACATTAGATAATATAAGAACAAACTATAGCCTAAAAAATAGACCGAAAAAGGTTACACAGCGGTCAAAGAGGTGTACCAAAAAATATGCACGTAGGCGTGCTTACTTATAATGGCTAATCTTATAAATTTCAAAATCATCGAATGACGTCCTCGGTTGCAATAGCGATACAAATATAGCCCATATAGATGGGTTAAAGTACTAAGGAGGCGTCTTTGAATGAGTTGTTTTTTTTAAAGTTTTTATTCCTGAAATAAATTATATTACTTTAATTAAATTAATAAATAAAATTACTTTAATTAAATTAATAAATAAAATTACTTTAATTAAATTAATAAATAAAATTACTTTAATTAAATTAATAAATTAAATTACTTTAATTAAATTACTTTAATTAAATTACTTTAATTAAATTACTTTAATTAAATTACTTTAATTAAATTACTTTAATTAAATTACTTTAATTAAATTACTTTAATTAAATTACTTTAATTAAATTACTTTAATTAAATTACTTTAATTAAATTACTTTAATTAAATTACTTTAATTAAATTACTTTAATTAAATTACTTTAATTAAATTACTTTAATTAAATTACTTTAATTAAATTACTTTAATTAAATTACTTTAATTAAATTACTTTAATTAAATTACTTTAATTAAATTACTTTAATTAAATTACTTTAATTAAATTACTTTAATTAAATTACTTTAATTAAATTACTTTAATTAAATTACTTTAATTAAATTACTTTAATTACATTACTTTAATTAAATTACTTTAATTAAATTACTTTAATTAAATTACTTTAATTAAATTACTTTTATTAAATTAATAAATTAAATTACATTACATTACAATATTATTCACTTTTATTATTTTGTTAAATAAACATAAAAGTAGTTTTAAGGTAAGTACTAAGACTTTTTCATTTTTAATGTTGCCTGGAAGACAATTATATAAATTGCTAACATCATAACCAATGGATTGCTTACCATATAGCGAATATGTATAGTGTTTAAATGTACGTTATTAGGTTGTCGTGTAAAGTGTGTAAGTCGGTATACCGTATTTTCCTAAAACCGTGTGTAAGTCGGTATACCGTATTTTCCTCAAACCGTGTGTAAGTCGGTAAACCGTATTTTCCTCAAACCGACTTCATATTGTTTGTAAGCATACCGGGGGCAAACTGTCGGGGATCAACCATCATGTAACCGTAAAGTGTATTATGTATTATAATTCCGTGTTTGTATGTATGAGTTAATATTTACTTAGAATGTAAGGAGACATGTCGTATTATATTCATATAGTTTTCTTAGTGTTAACAGTTTTATTTCCACACGGATAAAAATCTTATTCAAAAATACGATCATTTTATTCGTAAGACGGTTAAAAACGGGACTGAAGTTCGTACGAATAAATTAATAGGGTTTCAATATTTATTAACGGGAAAATGTAAGAATAATTTGTTGGTATATGTAAATTTCGTACGTATACCAACAAATTATTCTTACATTTTCCCGCCAATAAACATTGAAACCCTGTTAATTGTTCGTAAGAACTTTAGTCCCGTTTTTACCGTTTTTACGAATAAAATGATCGTATTTTCGAATAACGTTTTTGTGTTGGTGCATGTGCGCCCCACTGTTAAATTTATATGATGATAATAAATTTAAATAAATATTTGTAGAAACTTAATATATGTATATGTATATACATGTATATATTATACATATAAACACACACATATATATATATATACATAGGTATACATACATATAGATGGAGCTAAATAAGTTTTACTTCAGTCGTGTGGTGTAAAGCTCACTCGCTTTTTTTACATAGTTCCGCACAGGAGGCACCGAGGAAAATAATTCCCCCCGGGATCAATGTCATCTTTGGGGATACTGTGTGGAAGGTCTTTATAGAAAAGGAACGAGAGGAAATTCCTGGGAAGAAAAAAGGTACGAGGGGTCAATGTGTCCAGGAGTAACGGACGTGCGAATCCAATCCTCCCATTGTGGTGCAAAGCGATGTTCCGAGAGAGTTCTGTTGGACCAAACCGTCTGGTCACCTCTGGTCTGGGGCTCCAAAAGAGCTGAAATAAAACCCTTGACACAGTGCAAACGTCCGTTTGATAGATTCCCCCATCTTGAGCACGGGCGTCAGGTAGGTATGCTATCCTAGTTCTACCGGTATTACAATGGAAGTTGCTCGGATGAACTAGTGACATTGATCTCTTCGGCACCATGCACATTCGAAAACGAAAAACACGCCAAACGCGCGCCCAATATGTGCACACAGTTGACATTTGCCACATGAGGACGGGTCGTTTCTACGTCTCGTTCTTGAGTTCAGCAGCTCGGCTCTGGTTGGATCAAAAAGACCCTCTACACAGTATCTTCACAGATGACATAGGCCCTAAGGGAAATCATTTTCGTCAGTGCGGAGCTTTTTTATTTTTTATATGAATACCGCACAAGAGTCCCAACTGCTCCCGTCTGGAGCCAGTGGGACCATGGCATCCCCAATTAGGGTATATGTAGTGGGGAGGGGAAGGTGATGGGGAAGATTAAGGTGGAGAAGTACCTGTCTATTCAGATATGGCCATTAAACACGACTAAAATAATTTCAAGCAACGTTTATATTCTGAATGGTGGTCTTACACCAGGGCGAAACTAAGACTATCTTCCACTCTGGAACGTGCCGCAAATATACTACATATTATTTTACATGAATAAATGGTGAAATAACGCGAATTAATCAAATAAAAATTATTTGCTCATGCCGGGATCGAACCCGCTACCTTCGGATTGGGAGTCGAGATCCTTACCCCTCGATCACGGACGGCCGTCATTAATGTAAAAAAAACAGACAAATAACACAATTCCATCGGCTTAACTCCTCTGTATTAATAACCTTTAATTGTAACATAATAAATTACATTATAATACATTTCATTTAAGGCTCATAAATATGAAAGATTTCTAACATAGTTTCAACAATAATAAACTCAACCGCGATAAAGACTACATAAAAATGGAATAAATATATACACAAAAAATAGGACCTACATAAAAATGGAATAGATATATACATAAATAATAGGACCTGCATAAAAATGGAATAGATATATACAGAAAAAATATACATACATAAAAATGGAATAGATATATACACAAAAAAAAAAAAAAAGACCTACATAAAAATGAAATAAATATCTTACACAAAAATAGGCCTACATAAAAATAAAGACTTAAAGGTAAATTCAAAGGTTAAAATCATTAATAACCAATTAAATTTGACCTTCAGCCCTATTTTAAGTATGTTCCCCGTTTCTTCACTTATCCCTCACCCCCCACCTCCCTCCCACAACTGACACACTGTCCCACTCTAGTATACCTTCTTTTTCCCATCTTGACAATATGAATACATATGCATACTTCTGTGTTTGATAGCATTATATTTATCACAGTCCTGATGATAGCACTGAGGTACCGAAACGGGTAGACAGTGAAGATATCAATAAAGTGACTGTATTTCATTTTCATTTATTTAAAATGTCAAGTCACAATGTGTTTGCTTCTTTTGAAATAAAAATTATAATAGTCAGGGAACAATGTCTCAACTTCATTTTTTTGTACGTCACTTTATAGATTACCTCTAAATCTGAATGATTTTTTTAATCCAGTCGTTCCTAAAATAAGTACCCAGATTAAAGATGCGTGTGCCTCTGTACTGTGTGTGCCTACGTGATTTGCATCATTATTGACATAAGAAAGAGATTTAATTTATAAATAGAACATAGTGATCAATTAAATAAAAGATATAAAAATAGTCGGCGGATTAAGTTATTATGCCGGTGAATAAGAGATTTGCATTCCTACTGTTACGTATAATAACCAAGATAATTTAACGATGGCTTCGTTTTTAAGTTCTTCCTTATTGTAATAGAAAGAGAAGTTTTATAGAAAGGCACTCATCAGTGGCAGAAATATAGTCCCAACATTCCAGGGACGCATTTTCATGTTGATCTTTTATCATCATCGGTAGTAAAAACCGAGTGTTTTGATTGCCTGGAGGTAATGTGTCCACTTATTCTGGTTTCCCCATTAATTATGTTAATTATGCGATAGACAATTAAATTAATTATGCGGTACCTAGACAAAATACAACTGTGGATATTAACTAAAGTTAGAGACCTCAGAATTATCTTGAATAACAATTAAAAAAACAATAAAATTTATTTTTGCGAATGTCCGCAGTTTACTAGAATAAGCTTCACAAGTATGGAACCCGCAATACAAATCATACGTACACAATCTGGAACGTGTTCAAAGTCCCCACATAAATCACCTAGATTCGGCCGCGTACTTCAATATATTATCATTGGAAGATCGGAGATGCTCGGATGATGTACTCTTTTTACAGGAAATTTCCAGATCCGCTGTAGATTGTTCGGAACTCTTACAATGAATCCAACTACGAGTTCCCAACAAAATTCATAGCCTCCCTCGATACAACACCAATTTTAACAAAACTCCTTCATTTATCGTGCATCACACATTTTCAATACATAATATATACAATTTGACGTTTTTAACCACATCCCTTAGTACATTGGCGGTCTCTCAATACTTTACAACAACTATAGATACTCATCTAATGCTACCACCATCATATGATTTTTTATTAGAGTATAATTCAACAATCTGGGCTCCATTTTATAAGATTCATCAACTAAAAAACGAGAGAGTGTAACATAAGTTTCTGAGATTTATTAATTATAAACTAGGAATTCCAATCGAAGCTCTAAATTATACCCTTTTAATGAAATTACTAAATCTAAGCGACTTTTCATCAAGACACACAGTAAATGATTTAGTATATCTTTTCAAAACATGTAATGGTGGACTGGACGCAATTGATGTAAGTAGTCTAATAAATTTGCGTGTACGTACGCGTGGTACTCGTCTGACTGCGCTATATTAGGTTCCCAAATCTGCGAATAATTATTTCGAAAACTCGCCTATTCAAAGGCTGCACAGACTCTGCAACAAGTATAGTTTAATCGATGTCTATCATCATCAATCAGTTTCCAAAGTAAAAATCAGTCTATATCATCTTTAATAGAGCTATTTCAATTTAGCTATATTCTACAATACACCCACTATTTAGGGTCTAATAAAATGCTAAATAATACAAACTGTACTATATATTTTCATGTTTATCCTTACGTTAATAATTACTTTAACAACTTGCATTTCCTATTCATATTTCTGTACTCTCGTTATTATAATATTTTATCGTAAAGTTATCAAACTCATTTGTACTTTACAGGATAACCACTTAAATTATTTCTATAAAACTGTTATTTTGCATGATAGTATAAAACATTTGGTTTTATGAATTTAAATTCATAAAACTAAATTAAGTTCTTACGATTGTTCGAATGGTTTTATAATGAATATTATAAATAAAGAATATTAATTTATTTTTATAATGAATATTAATTTATTTTTATAATGAATATTAATTTTAGAGCTGTGTAAAGTGGTTATAAGTGTGTTAATGTTTTTTTGTTTATTTTTTATTTAAATTATGTAATGAACTTAATCTTATTATTATTATTTGTTATATATTATGCTATTTGCAGTTCAAAATCTGTTACTTTTTTAAAAAAATTCTTTCTCTTTTATTTATATACCTACCTCTTGTTATACACATTTTTTGTATTTTTTCTATTACATTTAAATCTTTTCTTGATCTTTTACACTTAATCATAAAAACTGTATAAACATGTAAAAGCCCATTAGAGCGTTGATGATTAATAAAAAAATAAATAAAACAAGCAAACAAAAATCTCATTAAAAGCTTCAGCTGTTGGTTCCTATGTAGGTACAATGGCTAATTCAATCAAAACCTGCATAACAGTAAAAAAACAAAAGACGTCACGTTCTAAGTGCCAAATTCAAATGCGATTATTGTTTTCACGAGCGACCTCACGAACACGAGCTGCCCCTTCCTCCCCAACTGAGGGAAAGAGGAGAGAGTTGCAACCCTCGCGATCAGAGAAGTAACTTGTATAATAGAAACATCTAGAATGAGCATTCAAAACAAGTTGCCGCCATTATATTTAAAATAACAAGAATGGTAGACAGGCGAATTCAAAAACCATGTTGCAGTTCAACGAAACTTTTTTTATATGTGAGTATAATATATAAATAAAATTAATGTAATGTATTACAGCTGTAATTGTTATAAATAAATAATAAAAAATCTAAAGAAAAAAAACATACCTAATACCCACACGGATCCCAACTGTTCCCAGTCACCTGGAATCAGTAAGACTATGACATCCCCGATTGGGATCATGGTCTTTTGCTGCCAAGCTTGCCACCGCCAAGTGCCGTTCTCACTGTTAATCGGATATGATCGGATATCTTCGTAACCGTTCGGGTATTACACCAGTTATCTCTATCATATAGTACTACTACTGCCCTCTTTTTGAGATAATTAAAACTACATTTAACTACCTATCCTAACGACATCTGTTGAGAGACACTGAAACTACATACATATTCACTTACACTTCAATAATATACCTAACATAGATATCTCAAAAACTGAATATAATTTTGTTGTGTTTCGTGCTTACACCGTGAAACTTCGTAGTGTAAAGTAGCTCGATAATGATTGTGGTATTCTGTTATTTCTTCTGATTAATGATCATGATAACTCTTGATTATACATCTCTGATGATCAGAAGTTTCAGAGAAACTCAATTCGTTAGGTTACGAGTCGTGTTTATTATCGTCTGGTTTACAATTAATATTTATATGGACTAAACGTCCTTTCCAATGGATGATATATGGATTTATCTGAGGCAAGGGAACTGAGCACTGAAGGTAAACTCTCTCATATAGTACACTTTACTGACATCTGTTGAGAAACCTCTAAACTACATATAATTATACTAACAGCATCTGTCGAAAGACCTTCAATGTAGATACATATTCATGTACACTGCGATGATAATCTAAGAAAAAAAAAATAACAAATTTGTATAATAGAAAAAAAATTAACATTTTTTTTGAACTGAGCAATGAATTCAAGATCTCGAAAGAAAATATGCTAGTCTATCTTTACTTTTTGCTAATTACGGGCATTAATCTTTTAGACTCACACTCGCCATTTTTTTAAAACGAAACGTGTGAAGTGTGTAGAGATTTATTTAGACATCATGGAAACATACAAAAATACATAAATGTATATCTATATAAATATATTTTTTTAATCGTATAATTATAACTTTGTTTGGCAAAAACAAAATAGTCAAATACACATTTTCAAGGATTCTACGCCATTTCAGAGAGCCTAGCTCTTGAGCTTGGTGTAGGAGTTATTTCATAATAAAATTATATAATAGAGTGTAGAATAAATATGAACTTAAGTACTAGGTTGATGTAACGTTAAAAATTATAATATGGCATGAAATGAAGTTACAGTATTATATGATTGGTGATGTTATGGTTGTTATTGGTGATGTTTTTACGACAACCATAACATCACCAATCAAAATACTGTAATATATATTTACGAATTTAAGTTGTGCGAGTGAAACTGAAGAGGGTTTGTAAATCTCCCACCAGTCAAGTGTTCAAGACAAACTGCTTGTGAGGGAGACCGGAGATGCAGTGCACGTGCGCGAGAGGGGTTCGGATATACCACCATAATAACAGAGGAAAATCTCTGGAAAAATCACTTCATATGCTTCACCGTCACTTTCGTTTTCCCAAGACACCATATTGCCTGCACAGCGTTTTAAAACAAGACACGTGCTTTTGGTTGATTGTAATAATAACATTGTTTTGATGGATGCTCTTATATTCAGTAGTTTATTTTTACTGATTTCAATTTATTTTACCCGTATTTCATTTGTAAAAATGCCATTTTAGTTCCCATACCATAGGATGAAAAATATTTAAAAAAAAAACTGTAAGCTTAAATCATGGGCTTCCCGAAGGATTTGGATTGGGACTAGTAGTAAATTTCCAAATAATATTAGTAGTTGTATGAACAGAAGCCCTCGCGTCCAAAAAATCATGTCTCTAATTTTATCTTATTAAATAAATCAAAAAGAACATTTACCCTGAAATCATGAGATTTGTGAATGGTTACTTAAACACATACCCATTTTATTATAGTCTTTAAAAAGAAAATTATTTTTAAAACTTTCTTCAGGCATGTAGGTAAGTACCTTAATATTGTTTATTCTGATTAACAGCTCCTTGTAGGAACATCAATCATGCGAACTCTGGCGGGATAAAAAGGTAGAATCCAACAAGGCCACCATCTTGAACCGGAACCGGAGCTTCACAAATAAATATACAGACAGATGAAATGACAAATGGAGAAGTTGAATTGTCTCAGTCAATAATAACTGATTACTTTTTAAAATTGAACAAATCGAAAAGAATAAAAACATTATTTGAATAAATTTTACATTAAAAAAATTAAATTATTGAAAAATGTATATCCCGTTCACCGCTACATGGGTTAACTTTAAAGTGGTTCTGTATTTTTTTTATTTTAATAATTTTTGGTGTGTTACAATAAATTCATTAAAAAATAATATGAAGTATTGGTAGGTATTTTCGACATATTCCGGATTGGACGATACTTGGAAATTGCCATTTGCTTTGAAAAGACCACCATTCAGAATTGAAACGTCGTTCAAATGGTCTTTAGTCGTACTTGGCGACCAGAACTGAATAGCCGGGCAGTTCCTCACCTTCCTCGTCCCATCTCCGCTCCCTCCCCACTGTCTTCAGCCTCACAACATATATCCCAATTGGAGATGCCATGTTTTCACTGTTCTCAGGCGGTTGAAAGCAATTGGGACTCGGCGGTATTTGTATTGCATGATGATAAATATGTCAAAATGCTTACAAATTCTTAATTGTAAACAATGATGGAAATGATTATAAATAGTATCTGCTTGAAAAATGAATAAATTGACGGCCGGCGTAGTCCAGCGGTAGAGCGTTGGATTGCCATTCCGAAGGTCGCAGGTTCGAACCCGGCGTGTGCAAATAAATTTTATTTAATTGATTTGGGTTATTTCACAATTAATTATTTAAAATAATATATAGTATATTTGCGGCACGTTCCAGAGTGGAAGATACTCTCAGTATCGCCCTGGTGTAAGACCACCATTCAGAATTGAAACTTTGCTTAATAATGGCTTTAGCCGTGTTTAGTGACTAGATCTGAATAGCCAGGTACTTCCCCACCTTCCTCTTCCCTTTCCCACTTACCTTCAGCCTCACAACATACCCCAATTGGGGATGCCATAGTCTCACTGGCTCCAGACGGGAGCAGTTGGGACTCCTGTGAGGTATTCTCTATAAATAAATAAAATCACAATTAATTATTTAAAATAATATATAGTATATTTGCGGCACATTCCAGAGTGAAAGATACTCTTAGTATCGCCCTGGTGTAAGACCACCATTCAGAATTGAAACGTTGCTTGAAATGGCTTTAGCCGTTTTTAGTGACTAGATCTGAATAGCCAGGTACTTCCCCACCTTCCCCTTCCTCGTCTCCTTCCCTTTCCCACTTACCTTCAGCCTCATAACATACCCCAATTGGGGATGGCAGAGTCTCACTGGCTCCAGACGGGAGCAGTTGGGACTCTTGTGAATTCTTACAAATTCTTAATTATAAACAATGGTGGAAATGATTATAAATAGTAACTACTTGTTCCTACTTTAAAACTACGTGGAACTACGCTAAAAAATGCTTTTCCTCCTGTAGATAAAATTTCAATAATAGATAATAGAATAATTCATAGATCAATGCGAAATGTAACTTAATTTATTTTTATTTTTGACTTAATAGAAACTCAATCGAAAATCTGAAACAGAAAAATTAGAAAAATATAAGGTCACATCTGGGACTCGAACCCAGAACCTTCAGCTTTCCAGGCCACGACAGTAATGAGGCGATAAAATTTCAATAATAGATAATTGAATAATTCATAGATCAATGCGAAATGTAATTTAATTTATTTTTATTTTTGACTTAATAGAAACTCTATCAAAAATCTGAAACAGAAAAATTAGAAAAATATACGGTCACATCTGGGACTCAGAACCTCCTGCTTTCCAGGCCACAACAGTAGTGTGTCCCCATCCGATTCGGTCAAATTTAACAGTATAATCATATTTCGACTTGAAATGTAACTGTTAAAATTATATTATTAATAAATAAAATTCTTCTCCCATTTGACATAATATAAGTGAGTAAACAAACGTATGTAACAAAAAAAATCGATTGTAGTTTAAATGAAAAATTACCTACTCCCAGTAAATTGAAATTCAGGTCGAGTGTTTGGTGTACTTAGCTTCCACGTGTAATTTTTATTTAAGAAGACTTTCGTTTTATTATAGGGTGTAAACCCCAGAGATTTAACAAGAGAACGCGAATTTAGTACGATGTTCATTTATTTAAGTTCTGCTTGGGTGCGCGTTTATTTAAATGCGTTCAGAAGTTCAGAGGCTTGACAAATAGATATATTTTTTAACTGAACCATTTTTCTAATACGTGAAATCTCATTTATTTATCTACGTAGTATGCTCGTCTACTTCAATATTTTCTTAAACAAACATATTATTTCTCTTTAAAAAAAAAAGAAAAATGTTTATGTTCCGTATTTTTGCATGAATAATTAACATTTTATGATGACTTACGTAGGGGTCATGATATTATTTTTAAAAAATAATCTAAAATTTTTATCTCTGGCGTAATGAAATTTGCATGGATTGTTTGATTTTTTTTAGATTATTCAACTATTCTCATTTCCATTGTGAGCTTTGCAATATTCACGTAATAAGAGTTCAAAAAGAAGTACATACTAGTACACGGAGAAAAATGTTATTCTAAAAAACGATCATTTTAATAGTAAAAACAGTTAAAAACGGGACTGAAGTTCTTACGAACAAATTAACAGTGTTTCAATGTTTATTGGCGGGAATTACTTACATGTTCCCGCCAATAAACATTAAAACCCTGTTAATTTGTTCGTAAGAACTTCAGTATCATTTTTAACCGTTTTTACGAATAAAATGATCGTATTTTAGAATAACATTTTTCGCCGTGTAAGATGAGCAGCTTATGATTTTTATTGTATTTCTGTATTATTTTTAAAAATTAAAACAAAAAAAAAATTAAGCGAAAAATGTGAAAATGTTCAATAATCTTCGAATTCAAGAAATCACGACCGAGTATAATTTGATTTTTTTTTCTATCGATGAATTTTCATGTAATTAGTGTAATTACATTTTCGGCTCGGCAAATGCACAGAAAGAACTTAAAAATAATTAGAGTAGAAATTCAGGATGAATAAAAAGATCAATAAATGGAAACACAAAACTAGTTTTATTGTTAAAAAAATGAAAGAGCCCTTTTGGAAGAAATCAGTAGATTAGATAACATAAACTCATAACTAATAAGCTTCTAAATTTCTGCTAATTTTACACAAAATATATATTTTTTTAATGTTTCGTTATAAAAGTCTTATTTACTTTATCGTACCTACTGCTCTCATCTTGTACTTATATGATCCTGCCTCTAAGAACTCCTTTATAACTTCTCTATCTGACACATGCATCGCCTATGAGAGAGAGGGAGAGGTAACAAAGGAGCTATCAGCAGCTTGCTATTTCTTTACAATTCACCAGTCGACTCGTTTAGCGCAAGCCTCCGCTAAATCCTCCCCACAAAAGGTTCCCTCCAATTAAAATGTGGCTACAGATATACCTACGCACTGAGCTCAATCCTCCCTTAGCTCCAAACTACCCTTTTAACAATCTGTAGCTCTATAAAAAGGTTTGATTTTTTTATTCTGGACTTTTAATAATAGCAACATTATGAATTTCGAAAAACCTTTTTAAAGAATCATAAAATCTTAATATGTATATAAAACAAAGTCGGGTTAGTTACACCATTTATAACTCAAGAACGGCAGGACCGATTGTTATGATCCTTGATTTGTTGGATTTGTCCCCCCCCCCTCCCCCCTAAAAACATAATTACGAGCTTATTAAATGGTGTTATGGCGTTATTAAATTTGTATTAAAAAATTGCAAATGCGAGTTTTTTGAAAAAGGGTATATTTTATGGAGTTTAGCAGTAGTGATAAAAGGCGGGTGGGAGAGGAGAATTAAGGAGGGGACCAGGGGGAGGAAAGGCGGGAAAGGTTTAAGGTGAATGCATGAGGAGGTGTCGCGAGAAGGGGGACAGCGAGAGAGGGGAAGAGGGAGGTGAAAGTGGTACGGGCGAGGGGAAGGAGGCGCGGAAGGGGAAGAGAAAGCGTGAATGTGAAAGGATACGCAGAGAGAAACAGTTTCTTTATCTTTATTTACATAAAATGCATTTCAACGCATGCCGGGTCAGCTAGTATAAAATAAACAGGGGGCTTAATTGAACCAAAGTGATAATATATGATTTTTTTAAATAATGGTGAACTTACTAACACACAACAACTACTTAAATTACAACTTTAACTTCACAAAATTGAACAATTCATAAAATTTCAAAGATAATTTAAAAAAATGAAACATGTTTTTTGTTTTAAACACTTTATTTATTTATATATATATCGACCGGTTTCGGTTGATCTCACCCTTCTTCAGGAAAATGATATTTTTTAAAGTTCTGTGATGGTTCTTTTCAACTTCTGTTATTATTTCATTATTGGCCAGTAGTTTTCCAAATCAAAATAATAACAGAACTTGAATAGAACTTGATAATTATATTGAAATTTGATGAATTGTTCAAATTCTGTATCGCCATAAAGTCATATTAATGGAGTGGTGTGTATTTTCAGCAGTGGCGGTTCGTGGTCTTTTTAACGGGGGGTTCAGAAATTCAAGAGAAGAATGATATATTGTCTAATCAAAATTTACTCTTGTCACACAAATTAAATAAGGTTAGTGGGGGGGTACCTAAATAGGTACTATTGTTTTTAAAAAACTTGATACTCCTCGACACAATTATTAAACAACCAAAATGGTTTTAAAGGATTTAAATTGTTTAAGGGTTTTTACAACACTCAATGTACGTTGCTAATTATTTTTTTTTTTTCAATAAGAATAATTGCGTAGAATGTAGAATATAATATAATTGATATTTTAAAACATAAAAAAACCAGAAACACAAATAAAGGTAGCCACGAAATAAAATTAGCTTTTTTCACTTACACTAAAAATCCATTATACACGTATACAAAAAATAATGATATTTAATTTCCAAACTTTTTTCATAAGCATTAGCGTTATTTTTTATATAACACTGTATTCCGTCATTGTGTGAAAAAATTAGGACAGAATATTCGCGACAACCGATAAACGCAACCACTTTCAATTTGAAAGCTCAACACAAAATTGCATAACTAGCGACGTTGTTTGCCGAAACTTTAGTAAATGTACTCGTAACTAAGGGATATAACGACTTATCTATTAAAAAAAATACGAAAACAGAAGTCAAAATCGGTCCACTTCAATAGTAGATTTACAAATGCCATTAGTAAACGGTTGGAGAAATGCAGAAATAAGAAAATAAAAAATGTACAAAAATGACTACAAAGTTAAATACCATAAAATATAACATTTAACTTGCATCCGTCGATCGTCAGCCGGTCATCCTGCGACAATCTCGGGCTTCGTTTCGGCGAGACTCGTCAAAGTTCGGAGGCCACGTGACATCTTGGCTCGTGAGCAGCGCACCAAGCTGCGTAGTTTTGTCCATTCTACCGTCACAGCGATTCGTATCGGCTATGATCGGCGCACAAAATGGGAATAGATTGGTACCGTATTTTTCGGTGGCGCGAGTTTTAAAGACGGAATTTTAATGTCGAGCTATCTGTGATGCGCTTACATTACTATACAACAAGATTGTTTTATTTTCTCATCTTTTTAATGGGGGTTCACCGCACAAACGCACTTTAGAGAAAACCGCCACTGATTTTCAGTATCAGTCCTGAATGACAATCATTTAGAATCAAATTGTCACGTTAAATGGCTTTAGCCGTGTTTAAATGGCAAATCTAAAAGGTAAGGTGCGTCCTAAACCTTCATCTACTCCATCTAGCATACTATCCAGCCTCACAATGTACCTACCCTAGTTGAGAAAGCTGTAGCCCACAGACTTGGGACTCTTAAAAAATTAATTATATATTGTGCATATTTTTATGTGCACGATTTTCATTCCAAATTCAATTTCTACAGTTGTGATTTTTCAGAAGAGGTGCATTTGAAACTTTATGTAATTTTTTCTAAGCATATTTTGTTCTATATCATTGAAGAAGAAGATAACAATAATAATACAAAAAATTTAAATATGAAAATGAACAAGACACAGAAAAATAATAAAATATAATGGCTGCAACTGGGACTCGAACCCAGAACCTCACGTCTAACCGGGACATACGCATTAAGGTGAAGACATGCGGACAAACGCAAAATCGTATAAAATCTTTTGTATTAGTTTTGAAAATTTGATCGCTTAGAAATAATATAGATGCTTCAATTAAATACTGTGAGTAGAACACATCTTGGCCTTTGAAGTGATTGAGTATTTTTTTGATAAGCTTTTTAATACGCTTAGAAAAAAATTATGCGTCTGACCTATAAAAAATGGTTAAAAGTGAAAAATCTCCTATTACAAATCCTTTTTCTGGTGTTGTTTTATTGAATAATGTAGCTAATTAAGTTTCTTATAGAGTGATCGGAAAACATTTTAATATTTGTATCTGAACTTCACAAAATAAAATAAAACGTGCATTTTGGCGACGTTTCTTTTCAGAGAATAAAAATAGGCGGTACCCAACGAATTTGTAAGTGCGAATTTCATCCTTATGCCATGTACGGAAGGATTTGAGCCCGTCGCTCATTCTACGCCCAGGGCCCGGGGCAAACGGACTTGCCTTAGTCTACGCGGCGCTTCGATCTTTAAAAATATACTTGCGGAATAACAAAACACTGTTGTTTTCTAGAGATTAGGGTTTTTATTGGTAAACGCCCAAAAATCGTTTGCTCCGCCCAATTCCGAATGAGTCAAGGACTAGTGGATCATCTTGAGATTATTACTATTGCACCCTATTATGAGACTGTCGTATTTGTCAACTTCATATTTCAAATTGAATAATTTTTCTCAAAATTGGGTGCAATAGCAAAATTGGTTAATGCGTATGTCCCTGTTAGACGTGAGGTTCTGGGTTCGAGTCCCAATTGCAGCCATTATATTTTATTATTTTTTATGTGTTTTATTTTTTTTAAATAGATTATTATTGTTATCTTCTTCTTCAATGATATATTACATTGATGGGAATAACCTTCAAAAGTTAAAAATAGAGTTTTTTTTATAAAAAAATTAATATTTTGTTCTCTTTGCGTGTAGAGTGTACATAAAGCGGGAAAAAACCCTTACAGAGGGGTAAATCCGTACAGTGGGGTAACGCCAGCCGTAATAACAACAACAGATCGCCAAGTGTTCGCGGATTAGGGACGATGGATGCAACCCCCTTATTCTATTTGGCTTTCCAACAAACTGCTGGAAACCATCGCTAGGGGATTAGCGTAGATTGTACGTACACAGTCAAAGTGGGGGAGAGTGGGATATGTATGTACTTTTATTTATTTTTATTTGTTATAATGATCCTTTACAAATAATTTGGAAATATGTTTTCGATAAACATATAAAGAATTACAAACTACGTTGTTTGTTACCAGATTTTTTTTCTGAAGCAAAAATTGGGTTCTGGTAATGATGGTCCAAATCATTTTTGATACAGAAAGAGAAAAGAAATATAAAATCTGATTGAAGAATTATTATCCACTTAATATTTATGTTCAAAATTGTAACTGGTAGTTTATAGAGCTCTGATTTAATTAGCCTCATTGAATTTCATATATCTACGAGAGCTACTCACATAGGTTCTTACAGAAACCGTTGTTTCTTCCTTACTACCAAAGTCAGAATTATGATCTAAACGGTATTGGAAAGAGAATACAACAAGCTATATATTCAAATTTAAAAGAAAACCACAAAAAAAATTACCCCTTTCTGAAACCAAAGTTTCCGATCGCAATTTGAAAAAAAATTATGGAACTTTATGAATTTTTTAAGAATTTTTTTTATATGAAACAAAAAAAGTGAGGTGACAGTAAGGTTTATAATTTATTTATCTAATGAAATAATTTCATTATTAGTAATTTTGATTAGAAAAAAAAAGTAAACTGAGTCATTTTTAAACCTTTTTAAAGTTTTCGCCAAAAAACTTTATATTTAAAAAAATATATAGTAATGAAGAAATTTGAAAGCCTATTTCATCACCTTTCGAAAACAGTTTTTAGTTTTCGAATACGTTAACAAATGTTCCATTTATTTGGATTTTATTGTAAAGCGGGAATATTTTTAGCCTCTACGCCAAATTTTTGAAGGGATGTAACAATACCAGAAGTAAGCATTTCAAACACTCACTTGTACCAAGATTATATTATATGAAGTTAGTCAATGATAGGCAGAGAGGGATGGCGGATCTGTTTAAGATGATCCACTAGTCCTTGACTCATTCGGAATCGGGCGGACCGAACGATTTTTGGGCGTTTACCAATAAAACCCTAATCTCTAGCAAACAGCAGTGTTTTGTTATTCCGCAAGTATATAAAGATCGAAGCGCCGCGTAGACTAAGGCATGTCCGTTTGCCCCGGGCTCTGGGCGTAGAATGAGCGACGGGCTAAAATCCTTCTGTACATGGCATAAGGATGAAATTCGCACTTACAAATTCGTTGGGTACCGCCTATTTTTATTCACTGAAAAGAAACGTCGCCAAAATGCACGTTTTATATTATTTTGTGAAGTTCAGATACAAATATTAAAATGTTTTCCGATCACTCTATAAGAAACTTAATTAGCTACATTATTCAGTAAAACAACACCAGAAAAAGGATTTGTAAGTGGGAGATTTTTCACTTTTAACCAATTTTTATAGGTCAGACGCATAATTTTTTTCTAAGCTTATTAAAAAGCTTATCAAAAAAATACTCGATCACTTCAAAGGCCAAGATGTGTTCTACTCACAGTATTTAATTGAAGCATCTATATTATTTTTTAGCGATCAAATTTTCAAAACTAATACACAATATTTTATACGATTTTGCATTTTTCCGCATGTCTTCACCTTAACTATAATTAAAATAAGGATTTTTATATATTACATCAATAAATATCAATTTATCCCAAGCTTACCTAAATCATTGACTGAGTTGGCATCAATTGTGAGTTCAATTCTTCGGCTGGCTCTCCAAGTTTTAAGTCCTCCATCACAACACAAGCAACATTTTCAGCCTACTGTGGTGGTAGTAGGATATTTTTAATATGGTCATATTATTCGTAACCCAGGAATATTTTCCTTTCTTTCAAAAAAATGTTTTGCAAGTATTTGTAACTCTTACGTTTGTATCCTTCAAGAGCTTGTATTCATATACTTTCTGAGGTCATTATGTACGATCATGTGACGTGCAATTATTATTGATTTTAGTACATTCAAGTCATTGATATTAATTAAATTAAATGACACGTCCCATCCAAAGTATTTGATTGGCTATGACCCGGTATATCGGATGATAGAAAACTTAGACGGAATGTCAAGCTTAGTTTGGCTTTGAACATAATCCGTATATAAGTCGCAAGCCACCTGTTATCAGAAATCACCTGTATTACACGGATTGTTTTAGTAGACGATCGCACTTCTTTTTTTCTTTTTAAAACTAAAACTACTATCTACTTGCGTGGTACAAGGATGTTTTCTACTGCCATCGGGAGATCGCGATAGGCTGAAGGTAAGCAGGGAAGTAAAGGAGATGTGGGGAAGTACCAGGCTATTCAAATGTAGTCACTAAACACGGCTAAAGCCATTTCAAGCAACGTTTCAATTCTGAATGGTGGTCTTACACCAGGGCGATACTGAGAGTATCTTCCACCGGAACGTGCCGCAAGTATAGTATATATTATTTTCAATGAATTAATTGTGAAATTACACAAATTAATCAAATAAAATGTAGTTGCGCACGCCGGGTTCGAACCCACGACTTTCGAAATGGGAGTCCAAAGCCTTGCCCCTGGACTGCGCCAGCCGTAATTTGTTTTGACGAAGTTGTGCACCGATGCAATTAATCACTGAAAACCAACTGTCCTGGCATTGAAACCTGTCTCCTGTTCCTGAAAATCCCTGACTAGACTTTAGATTGATTTTCAATTAATAACATCGACATTCCTCATCGCTCGATGAATATAACAGTAGGTATTTACTTATAAAACTTGGTAATTTTGATATGAAAGTATTAAATTATTTACGAAAGTTACCTATATCAGAGGCCCTAGCACGATCGCTCTATAACGATCGATAGGATAAATATCGGTAACTTCTCATCGTTCCCTAGGACAACTGCACATCGCTAACGTACAAACAACAGTTGATGTCGAATATGTTAAGGACACTTAGTCATTATGAACTGTCACTTTTTTGTTGGGGATCTGTAGTCATGCTAGGGAACGATGAGAAGTTACCGATAGTTATCCTACCGATCGTTATCGAGCGAGCATGCTAGGGCCTCAGATATAACATGTCTAAAATAGAACTATTCTGCGGCAGTGCAAGGCTTGAGCGACAGATTTAGTCGGCTTAATTTTAAGCGAGGAATGTCGTACATGGCGAGGATACGGACTTTCTGATATACTTTCTGAATGTGAAAGGATACGCAGAGAGAAACAGTTTCTTTATTTACATAAAATGCATTTCAACGCATGCCGGGTCAGCTAGTATAAAATAAACAGGGTGCTTAATTGAACCAAAGTGATAATATATGATTTTTTTTAAATAATGGTGAACATACTAACACACAACAACTACTTAAATTACAACTTTAACTTCACAAAATTGAACAATTCATAAAATTTCAAAGATAATTTAAAAAAATGAGACATGTTTTTTGTTTTAAACCACTTTATTTATTTATATATATATCGACCGGTTTCGGTTGATCTCACCCTTCTTCAGGAAAATGATATTTTTTTAAGTTCTGTGATGGTTCTTTTCAACTTCTGTTATTATTTCATTATTGGCCAGTAGTTTTCCAAATCAAAATAATAACAGAACTTGAATAGAACTTGAAAATTATATTGAAATTTGATGCATTGTTCAAATTCTGTATCACCATAAAGTCATATTAATGGAATGGTGTGTATTTTCAGTATCAGTCCTGAATGACAATCATTTAGAATCAAATTGTCACGTTAAATGGCTTTAGCCGTGTTTAAATGGCAAATCTAAAAGGTAAGGTGCGTCCTAAACCTTCATCTACTCCATGAATAAGACACAGAAAAATAATAAAATATAATGGCTGCAACTGGGACTCGAACCCAGAACCTCACGTCTAACCGGGACATACGCATTAACCAATTTTGCTATTGCACCCTATTATGAGACTGTCGTATTTGTCAATTTCATATTTCAAATCTAATAATTTTTCTCATAATTGTCCCAATTGCAGCCATTATATTTTATTATTTTTTATGTGTCTTATTTTTTTTAAATAGATTATTATTGTTATCTTCTTCTTCAATGATATATTACATTGATGGGAATAACCTTCAAAAGTTAAAAATAAAGTTTTTCTTATAAAAAAATGAATATTTTGTTTTCTTTGCGTGTAGAGTGTACGTAAAGCGGGAAAAACCCTTACAGAGGGGTAAATCCGTAATGTGGGGTAACGCCGGCCGTAATAACAACAACAGATCGCCAAGTGTTCGCGGATTAGGGACGATGGATGCAACCCCCTTATTCTATTTGGCTTTCCAACAAACTGCTGGAAACCATCGCTAGGGGATTAGCGTAGATTGTACGTACACAGTCAAAGTGGGGGAGAGTGGGATGTGTATGTACTTTTATTTATTTTTATTTGTTATAATGATCCTTTACAAATAATTTGGAAAGATGTTTTCGATAAACATATGAAGAATTACAACCATGCAGCATTTTTCTGCAGCAAAAATTGGATTCTGGTAATGATCGTCTAAATCATTTTTTGATACAGAAAGAGCAAAGAAATACAAAATCTGATTGAAGAATTATAATCCACTTAATATTTATGTTCAAAATTGTAAATGGTAGTTTAAACGGCTATGATTTAAATATCATCATTGAATTTCGTATACCTACGAGAGCTACTCGTTCCGACGTCTTGTTTAACTCATTTAATCACAGGAGAGCATATTTGTCCCAGCTCACATAGGTCTCACAGAAACCGTTGTTTCTTCCTTACTACCAAAGTCAGAATTATGATCTAAACGGTATTGGAAAGAGAATACAAAAAAGCTATATATTCAAATCTAAAAGTAAACCACAAAAAAATTAAAATTTATCCCTTTCTCAAACCAAAGTTTCCGATCGCAATTTGAAAAAAAAATATGGAACTTTGTGAATTTAAAAAAAATTTTTTTTACATGAAACGAAAAAAAGTGAGGTGACAGTAAGGTTTATAATTTATTTATCTAATGAAATAAGTATGTGTTTTATTTTTTTTCATTATAAGTAATTTAGTTAGAAAAAAAAGTAAAATGAGCCATTTCTAAAACTTTTTAAAGTTTTCGCCAAAAAACTTTATATTTCAAAAAATACATAGTAATTTTTAATATAGAAATTTGAAAGCCTATTTCATCACCTTTCGAAAACAGTTTTTAGTTTTCGAATAAGTTAACAAATGTTTCATTTATTTGGATTTTATTGCAAAGCGGGAATATTTTTAGCCTCTGACAAAATACGCCAAATTTTTGAAGGGATGTAACAATACCAGAGGCCCTAGCACGCTCACTCTATAACGATCGATAGGATAACTATCGGTAACTTCTCATCATTCCCTAGCATGACTACAGATCGCCAACGAATAAGTGACAGTTCACAATGACTAAGTAAGTGTCCTTAACATATTCGACATCAACTTTTGTTTGTACGTTAGCGATGTGCAGTTCTAGGGAACGATGAGAAGTTACCGATAGTTATTCTATCGATCGTTATAGAGCAAGCGTGCCAGAGCCTCAGGTGTGCTAGCATGGTCGATCGATATGAAGATACCGACCGATTGTCGGTAATTTCTCATCGTTCCCTAGGACAACTGCAGATCGCAAACGAATAGGTGATAGTTCACAATGACTAAATGTCCTTAATATATTCGATATCAACTGTCGTTTGTACGTTAGCGATCTGCAGTTGTCCTAGGGAACGATGAGAAGTTACCGACAATCGGTCGGTTACTTCATATCGATCGACCATGTAGCACACCAGGGGGCCTAGTCTCGATCTTTCGGTTTCACAAACAAGCACGTTTGCCGCTTAACCTTTCTTGACGGTGCTGTCAACTAAGCGGTCACGGTTTGTATTTACTGAAATATCTTTGTAAGTATACTAAACATAGAGTTAACATTTTAGGTATTCCTCCACAATACATTTATGTATTGGATTAAATAAATACATTACACTAATATTTACTGAGTGTACAGCATCGGAGCGCGAGAAAGTTTTTAGCACGGTCAGAGGAGGGTTAATACGGATTCGTGACGTAGCTAAACCCGCGTTACGGGCGCTGTAAGAGATATAGACTAGGCCTCCAGAACTAAGCATTTCAAACACTCGCTTGTACCAAGATTATATTAAATGATATGCAGAGAGGGATGGCGGATCTGTTTAAGTGTAAGTAAAATAAGGATTTTTATATTATCAAATCTTTTCAATCAATATCAATTTATCCCAAGCTTAACTAAATCATTGGCTGAGTTGGCATCAATTGTGAGTTCAATTCTTCGGCTGGCTCTCCAAGTTTTAAGTCCTCCATCACAACACAAGCAACATTTTCAGCCTACAGTGGTGGTAGTAGGATATTTTTAATATGGTCAAATTATTCGTAACCCAGGAATATTTTCCTTTCTTTAACAAAAAAATGTTTTGCATGTACTTGTAACTCTTGCGTTTGTATCCTTCAAGAGCTTGTATTCATATACTTTCTGAGGCCATTATGTGCGATCATGTGACGTGCAATTATTATTGATTTTAGTACATTAAAAAAAAATGATATTAATTAAATTAAATGACACGTCCCATCCAAAGTATTTGATTGGCTATGACCCGGCATATCAGATGATTTTAAACTCAGCTTAGACGGAATTTCAAGCTTAGTTTGGCTTTGAACATAATCCGTATATAAGTCGCAAGCTACCTGTTATCAGAAATCACCTGTATTACACGGATTGTTTTAGTAAACGATCGCACTTCTTTTTTTCTTTTTAAAACTAAAACTACCATCTACTTGCGTGGTACAAGGATGTTTTCTACTGCCATCGGGAGATCGCGATAGGCTGAAGGTAAGCAGGGAAGTAAAGGAGATGGGGGAAAGGAAGGTGGGGAAGTACCAGGCTATTCAGATCTAGTCACTAAACACGACTAAAGCCATTTCAAGCAACGTTTCAATTCTGAATGGTGGTCTTACACCAGGGCGATACTGAGAGTATCTTCCACCGGAACGTGCCGCAAGTATAGTATATATATTTTCTAATGAATTAATTGTGAAATAACACAAATTAATCAAATAAAATGTAGTTGCGCACGCCGGGTTCGAACCCACGACTTTCGAAATGGGAGTCCAAAGCCTTGCCCCTGGACTGCGCCAGCCGTAATTTGTTTTGACGAAGTTGTGCACCGATGCAATTAATCACTGAAAACCAACTGTCCTGGCATTGAAACCTGTCTCCTGTTCCTGAAAATCCCTGAATAGACTTTAGATTGATTTTCAATTAATAACATCGACATTCCTCATCGCTCGATGAATATAACAGTAGGTATTTACTTATAAAACTTGGTAATTTTGATATGAAAGTATTAAATTATTTACGAAAGTTACCTATATCAGAGGCCCTAGCACGATCGCTCTATAACGATCGATAGGATAACTATCGGTAACTTCTCATCGTTCCCTAGGACAACTGCACATCGCTAACGTACAAACAACAGTTGATGTCGAATATGTTAAGGACACTTAGTCATTATGAACTGTCACTTTTTTGTTGGGGATCTGTAGTCATGCTAGGGAACGATGAGAAGTTACCGATAGTTATCCTACCGATCGTTATCGAGCGAGCATGCTAGGGCCTCAGATATAACATGTCTAAAATAGAACTATTCTGCGGCAGTGCAAGGCTTGAGCGACAGATTTAGTCGGCTTAATTTTAAGCGAGGAATGTCGTACATGGCGAGGATACGGACTTTCTGATATACCGAGCCTAATCAAGGCGCGGGATCCTCGAAGGTCCCTCAGTTTTTCATCCATTCTTCTTTTGATGTATTCTCAAGAATGTAGGTACTACCCACCGCTTTTAAATAATAAAGACAATTACTTTTCAGTGGCAAACACGTCCGTTTATTGTTGTTCTACTTGAGCTAATAAATTTGTTTATTTACTAATAATTATTTACAAATATTTACATTATATATTAGTTTTACATCCATACATGACTAGGTACACTTTATATACCTACATACAATAATCTTATATATTAAAAAATTACAAACATCATTTTTTGGGCATAAAACAACTTATGGCAAATAATATATTTTTTTAATACAGTGGAACTGGTATGTCATACAATATATGATTAAATGTTAAGGTGATTCACTGGTTCTTAAAAGGGGAATTGAGAGTTGTTTTTACAGGCTGATTTCTTGAAGGCCTGTAAAAAACATTAACTCCTTTCTTATACATGGTTTCTTTTAGGTAATTGTTGTTACTAATAACAAATACATTGAAAATCGTTTTTTAACATGGACCAAGGTTGAAATCGAAAGATTGACCTAGGAACCGAGTGACGTTGAGCCTGAATACATCAATTCGCCACCGTGATGGGGCGTTAACTGATACAAAATGCAGAAAGTCTTTATGCCGAAAGACATAAGGATTAATTCTCATTTCGATATACGTTGAACGCAGCCCATTTTGATTCATGCCTTAGAAAATGCATTTTAAAAATGCTTTCCTATCATTTTCTAAAGAACTTAATTTGCCACATTTTACAATAAAACTTTACCCGAAAAGGGGTTCATTAGTAGGAGAATTTCAAAAATGAAATTATTTTTAATAGGTCTGATATTTTTTTTTTAGACTTCCAAATCCATTTATTAAAAAAAATACTAGATTGTTTCCCAAGGCCAAGATGTGTTCTACTCGCGGTATTTAATTGTTTTCACGACAATTTAACGTAGGTAGACATAGGAATGACGTATGCCACGGACCTTAGTTATTAATTTAAGCATCTGTCATATTTCAAAGTGATTTAATTTAAAAACCAAAAACACACGATTTTGTATGTTTGAATTGTTTCGCATGGTTTCATCACACGGCGACGCTTAGGTATGTGAACAATTATGTAAACATTTTTTATAAGAAAAACTTTCTTTTTAACTTTTGAAGGTTATTTCCATCAATCTAATATATCATTGAAGAAGAAGATAACAATAATAATCTTTTTTTTTAATATGAAAATGAACAAGACACAAAAAATAATAAAAGATAATGGTCGCAACTGGGACACGAACCCAGAACCTTACGTCTTACCGGGACATACACCTCTACCAATTGGGCCACTGCGATCTATTATGAGACTGTCGAAATTGTCAACTTCATATTTCAAATTTCAGAATTAACAATATTATCTTCGACTAATGTTTTTTTTCCATTTTATTGGCAGCTACCTTTATTATTGGAAACAAGTATTCAAAGAATGTATTTGTTACAATGGAACACCTATTAACTTTTTATAATGAATATTCATATTTTTATAAGAAAAACTCTCTTTTAACTTTTGAAGGTTATTTCCATCAATGGAATATATCATTGAAGAAGAAGATAACAATAATAATCAAAAAAATTTAAATATGAAAATGAACAAAACACATAAAAATAATAAATATAATAGGTGTTCCATAAAAATAAAATCCGATACATTTATCCGAGACACTATCTATGTAACAAATACATTCTTTGAATACTTGTTTCCAATAATAAAGGTAGCTGCCAATAATATGGAAAAAAAAGAAAAAAAAAAAAATAGTCGAAGATAATATGTATTGTTAATTCTGAAATTTGAAATATGAAGTTGACAATTACGACAGTCTCATAATAGATCGCAGTGGCCCAATTGGTAGAGCTGTATGTCCCGGTAAGACGTAAGGTTCTGGGTTCGTGTCCCAGTTGCGACCATTATCTTTTATTATTTTTCTGTGTCTTGTTCATTTTCATATTTAAAAAAAAAATATTATTGTTATCTTCTTCTTCAATTATGTAAACTTTTATTGTGAGCATTTTAGAGAAGGAATCTATCTGATCGGTATTGATTCTGACCTTCCAGCAACTGTCGAGGGATGGTTAGGGAGTCACAATGTTTACGCTTTATTTAGTGATAAATTGAAGATGTCAAGCATAAATTTTTTCTTCCAACTTATGATAGTTTAGACCCAGAATTTCTAACTGAAATAAATTCTGACTCGTATTGCGATTTATTTATTTTTAATCTTACGTGTATGAATATTTTATTATAGTTCTCTAATAAATGCTTAAAAATAGTTATTATTTAAATTTTATATTACAACTATGTATATCTATCGATATTCTTTCTCAACATTTTGATATGTAAGGTATATTTGACTAGTTTTACATTATTTTATAAAGTTTTTCTAGATGAAATTTTTCACTAATGATTAAGTACGTGATTTAAACAATTTCATAGATATTATATAACATAATTAAAATGTACCAGGTACCTACACATAAGTATCTATAGATCGTTATGCACATTTTTACCTAATGATAATTACAATTTAATTTCAAACATGTTTTTAAAGATTCTTTAGGCTTTAAATGACTAATTATAAAGTGTTTGTATTGTGTTAATTGTGGAACATGCAAGGTGTAAAAACGGTGACCTTTTGGAGTGTAATCAGTGGCGATGTGTAATTGAAAATATTTTTGTTGTTAAAGCACAAAAAAATATTATCGGGTAGCAAAATGACATGTAGGTTTTTTATTATTTCAAATGTGTTCAGGAATCGCTGATTACAACCCTTTGGTACGTGCTGTTACACCTTGTATAGGTACATGAAAATGACAAGATAATAAATCTTAGAAGTAATTGATTTCCCAATGAATTCTGACTAGGCGTTTTAGAAACTATGGATAATATATTGTAAAACATTAATAGATATTATTTAAATAGTCGTAATTATTTTTAATATTCGTACAATAAAAGTATGAATCAAACTATACGGACTATCAAGGGTAGGAATATATTTTTAAAACAATGGAATGTAGTGACATCTTCACGATTTTCTAAATAAATAATATAAATATTTGAAATAAATAATATAGAACCTACAATATGTTGTGTTCTTGAAATTTATGAATAGTATTTTTTTTAAATGTCACCATACAAATAATTTGATGTCATTTGAATATATACTTTTTACACAAGTACTAGCTATACACATGGACAAATTTTTGTGAGTAGGTATGTCGTTTGTAATATACACTGAAATTACATATACATAATATATACAAATGACTTATTAAGTCCATCCAACTGTGATTTACATATCAGAACCAATCTTCAAATATTGCGTAGGTAATATTATCATCTTTTAAAGTAGGTAGTGTCTTCACGGTGTGGATATCTTATTATTATTCTCCCCCGTGTGGTGGGCGGGAAGGGGGCGGCTGGGGAGGGCGGCGGGTGCCGGGGGGCGGCAGGCTGGGCAGGAGGGACACTCCCCGCCCCCGCCCTTGGCCAGTCCGTTTTTGGGGCTGCTAAGACCCTGGAGGTGCTCCTTGTCTGGAATAAATTATGTTTTTTATTTGTACAATATTACAATTTATAATCACTGGAGCGTGATTGGACACATTTTTGCCAAATTGCGATCATTTTGGATTTGGATCAAAACGTGACCATTTTGATATTTTAGAACATTTATTGGAATTAATTAAAAAATTGACGCGCATCGTAATCTTCGATTAATCACAAAGTTAACTTAGTAGCAGCGGGACCTTTCGAGAAGGGGGTTTAGTTTTATTACTCCTTTAATTAACGCCTTTCGGACTATATCTAAATCTAAACAATCGAATTTTTTTATTGCTTGCATTATAACAATTTGGGAGGCGGGAATAGGTACTGCCGCCCCCAGAATCATTTATTGAATCAGCAGTACCCCTTCCATAAGTCACCCCAAGTGGTTCGCTACCTTTGGTGACTTAGCAGGGGTACCTGGGTTAAAAGGTTTTGGTTTGCCCAGGTGTCAGAGGGGTCTGCCCACTTACCATGAGGCGGGCCGAATTAACCAGAGACTGGTTAAGTGAGACATTCGACCTTTCCAGCGGGATTCTCTCGACCCATCGCCTTGCACCGCACTGGAGAGGATGTATTGATCCCAGATTCCAATCCACCCCTCATACATTATTCCTTCCCAGAACTTTATTTCCTTAATAATACCCTTCACGCAGCATCCCAAAAATTACTTTCCCTAGGACCTCCTGTGTGAAAAAATAGTGGACATATCGTCCAAGTAATGAATATGAACTTCAATTTAATGAAAGAATATAAGGAAATCTTTCGTTTGCAGAAAACTAACTTTATGGCACTGAAGTAGTGGACATTCATACTACCTATATCTCCATACATATAAGATCTATTTATCTAGAGTAAGAATAGTAATTTATTTTAAAGTTTACGTTTAATACATTTAAAATCAAAAATCACAAAAATACGTCTTTTCAGCTCTTCATGCTCGTTGCAACTAAAGCATAAACAAAAACAAACAACTGCACTCAGACGTTCTAATTTTAAAAACTATTTAATTGAAATTGAGAAATAATACCCTACCCCGATACTACATACATATGTATACCAACCAACTATCGCAATTTGAGAGAAAACAAGTTTTCGTACTGGTACCAGTCAGTTGAAAAAGTAATAATAATAATAATATTTAATTATGTAAAACTTCACAAAATATACCTTAGTTGGAATATACCTCGTACAATAAGTTAAGTTTCTGGCAAAGCCCACCTTACGCTAGGGAGCACAGAAAATACCAACAAGTGAAATTTTCGCGGGAAAGGGGGGCTTAGCGTTTCGCAACCAAAAGCCTTAAATTCCACAAACAAAACCGCTCGAAACGTTCTTCTAGCTGTTCATTAAAAACCCTTTTAATGAACGGCTTCCGAAATAGTTAAATATCACATGTAATCGACGCCGCCATGTTTGTTTACGGCTCATAGACAAAGGGCGTTCCCGAGCAAATGGGAGAGTTTCAAATCAAAGCGGCTTTGATGGCGGGCTTTTGGCATAATTACGTGCCGACCGACGCGACGCATGAATGGCAAATGGCTCTTTGCAGCCGGCACAAAGGCGGTCCGGAACCCACCCGCACTCGGTGGCCATTAGAGTCTCTCGCCGCACTTGTATCGACGTTAATTATCTAACTGTAATTATCGCCGGCGCAGTTACTATTTACTATTTCCCGCCACTCACAGACATTCGAAAATCGAACGAGCTTCAAGAAGTGCGAATTCAAAGTAGATTCGGTACCTACTTCTTATTGAAAGTAAATACTCCAAGAGGAAAACGAGTGAATCTAGTAAAATATCAGGTAAGTAGGTACCTACACGGAGAAAAATGGTATTCTAAAATACGATCATTTTATTCGTAAAAACGGTTCTGAAGTTCTTACGAACAAATTAACAGTGTTTCAATATTTATTGACGGGAAAATGTAAGAATAATTTGTTGGTATACGTACGAAATTACGTATACCAACAAATTATTATTTTATGTTCCCGCCGATAAAAATTGAAACCCTGTTAATTTGTTCGTAAGAACTTCAGAGGCCTTAGCACGCTTGCTCTATAACGATCGGTAGGATAACTATCGGTAACTTCTCATCGTTCCCTACGACAACTGCAGATCGCAAACGAATAGGTGACAGTTCACAATGACTAAGTGTCCTCAATATGTTCGATATCAACTGTCGTTTGTACGTTTGAGATCTACAGTTGTCCTAGGGAACGATGAGAAGTTACCGACAATCGGTCGGTAACTTCATATCGAGCGACCGTGCTAGCACACCAGTTCCGTTTTTAACCGTTTTAACGAATGTAGGCGCGACATGACGAGTAATTCAGGTGTTTTTCAAACGGAAATAACGTTCGGATATCGGAATAATTACTGTCATGTGTGTTTGTTTTTACTTTTAAATGGTTCTCGCCTTCGCTAGAATATTTTTATTATTTCCCGAAACTTGGATGAAAACTGAAGATATTCACTACTATATTCACACTCATATGTTTTTAGATGTTTTTGGCTGAATTCCTTCAAGTGTGTTCTAGAATCTAGGCCATCATTTCAAATATCTAACGCAAAGAGGGAAGGCGAATAAGGTGAATGTTAAAAGAATTCATATTCTACTCTTTCGTAGATGGCGCGCTTATAGTATTTTTTACTTATTAACGCTTTTAACAAGAAGCTTTGAAATATTTAAAAAAAATATTGTTCGCGGAAGTAGGTACACAAGCAATATGAATATTAATAAATAGTTTTGTCTTTTAAAAAAAACCCTAATCTTTCAATAAAGGCTGACAAATACAATATTTCATCTGTGATTCAATCCAATAATCACGTGATATTACTTATAATTCTAGGACTTATGAAGCTGCTAGTTTATGTAAAGAGCTAACCAAAACAAGGACAACACATTGCTGCGGAAGGATCAAGAAAATATTTTTTACTTCAGCAACTCTTTAATAGGTAACCAAATTTTTCGTGAATTTTTTTTTTGATCAGTTATGTAGTAAGTTGTCAAATAATTATGTCTGAATTCTTGAGTTGAATTCCAATTTTAAAACGATAATTTAAATAAATTTCTGTTAAATTAAATATTATATTATAGGTAGTTACATAATCGCTTGTCTGAATTCTTGACCAATCCTCTTCAATTTACAAAATGTTACTAAAATTATTCCTAGTTCATTCCCGATTTATAAAGTTACAATCATTCACAGACAGACCCATAACCATAATTAGAAAATTTGATTGTATAATTAAAGATTAATTTACAAATTTGACATGAAAAAACAAAAGTAAATAAATGTTTAAAAATTATAGCCCAAAATCTACTCCAAATGGGAAATAGATTCACCCTTTTCCCGCGCTTGTGCCAGTAGTTCACGAACACCATGGATATTTTCGCTATTCAACATTTATATAAAACAATCTTTATATATAAAATTCTCGCGTCACGATGTTTGTTCGAGATAAACTCCGAAACTACTTAACCGATTTGATGAAATTTGGCTTACTGTATGTAATTTGGTTCAACTTAAAAGATGGGATAGTTTTTTATCTCGATTATTGACCTCAATATTTATTAATGCAAATTACATTTTTGTCATAGGAAAATGCTTTTGTAATTATTTGTAAGTTCCATAAGTTTCTAACTGATGGCGGTGTGAGTAAATTTATTGACACAACACTTGGTTATATAGGTTAGGTAACTATCCATGGCATTGTGTTTCTTTAGTCACAGCAACGCGTGGCGGGGGTTAGCTAGTATTTATATATTTTATGGGGTTCGAAATTAAATTTATATACCTCTGTTATCAATGAAGCACCTGCCCGGAGCGATGTCAGGCCTGTACAACTCCTGCCCGCGATCCTGTCTCTCCAGGGATAGGCGGGCCACGCTCCACAGGGAGTCTCTGGAAGAGAAGTCCAACCTATCCTGGGGACTGGTCGGCTCTCGCTGGTAGACGCGAGACTCCAGACGGTCACTGCAGGAAGAGAAAACAGATATTAAACATACGAATTTGGATTGGGGTGCACGGGTAAGTATTGTTGTGTGAGGAATATTGCCTCTCGGAGGACGTCAGTATGTTAAGATTAGCATTATATTATTGTTATTATACGGGTAGTATGAAATGCTAAAATTTTATTCCAAATCAGTAAGTGGCATCTCTAGAGTGCAACTCGGTTAATAAAAAGGGCGCCAAATCCAAATAATGTGAAATATTCCTGAATAATGGGGCCAAAAAACCTAGCTATAAAAGCTCAAACTTTATTTGGCATGGCCTACCTCAGCATATCGCTCGTCATACATTCCCATTGGGAATGTACGGCAACCGATATGCCGAAATATGCCAAACCAAATAACGCTTGAGCTTTTATAGCTAGGTCTGTCGGCCTCCTTAATGCGTAACATTATTGAAGTTCAATGAACTTATAATTTTCAAAATCGGAACTGCTTGGCAGAGGACAAAGGTCCACAACACACGAAAAGCAGAAATTTATTCATACGAGTATAACATAAAGACTTTTATATTATATTGTGTGAATTCAATTCAATTTCAGTTCAATTTATTTTATTATTTCAAAAACATTACAAAATTTGATATTTTAAATCGTTTTTAAAATACATTCGTATTACAAAGTATTACAATTCATATATGGTGAGGATACTAACTACGCAAGTATTAATAAAACTTGCCTTTTAAAGGCCGCTTCTACATAAATCATCAATTTGATTTGGATCTTTGATTATATGCTTCCTATAATTTTTGGTATTAATTACTCTATCTTGAATAGCAAGCATAAATCCTTCTATTTCTGCGCTCAACTCTCCAATACTCAACCATTTGTTTGACGAAAGTTTGTCAACATACGTTTGGTTGAGATAATTGAAGTGTTTTGCGTGAATAATTTTATTTGACCAGGAATCTAATAATTCCTGATTGGCATTTATAAAAATGTTGGCATTCTCGTCGTATAAATTTAAAGGTGAAATATTTCTGTCTGCCTTGCAAATTATTTTATGCAGCTCTGAGCTATTAGCTTTTCTATGGAAAAAATTTCGTAACATTTCTACCTGATTTTGTTTTAAAGAAGTTATTTTGACTATACCTCTACCTCCTAAATTTCTAGGTAAATTAATTCGTTCTATAGCTGAATTTGGATGATGACAATTAAACTTTGTTAACGTAGTTCTAATTAATCGTTCTATGCTATCTAAATCTGTATTAGACCATTTAATTATATTATATTAGACCATTGAGATGGTTTTGATATTAGATATACCTAATAATTACATAGCAGGCCGATCCCTGAAGTCATGTCTCAAGTATCCCTTGTCATACATGGCTTCATCCATGATCACGTCCAGCAGAGACGTGTTCTCCTGGTCCAGTCTGGCTGTGAGATGGTTTTTATATTAGATGTAATAATTACATAGCAATCCGATCCCTGAAGTCATGTCTCAAGTATCCCCTGTCATACATGGCCGCATCCATGGTCACGTCCAGCGGAGACGTGTTTTCCTGGTCCAGGCGAAGGGCGGCCTCAGCGGCCAGGTTGGGGTGGGCGGTGGGGACAACCCCAGCCGGGGGCGGGGTGCTGTCGGCCTCAGTCTTCAGCACTGGAGAGGGGGAGGAGTGCACCGCTGTGATGGAGTGGGAGCTGACAGGGGTGCTGGAACTATCGCCATGACGACTGCGATCCTGAAAATAGAGGAGAAAAATTAAAAATTCGTTTGCATTGACAACAAATTGCTCCATCTCAAACTGAAACTTTCCCAATGAAAAATAAATGATCTTCAACCATAACAATCTTTAAACATTCTTCAAAATCTCCCAGCCTACACGGAGAAAAATGTTATTCTAAAATACGATTATTTTATTCGTAAATACGGTAAAAAACGCGACTGAAGTTCTTACGAACAAATTAACAGGGTTTCAATGTTTATTGTCGGGAAAATATAAGAATAATTTGTTGGTATACTTACGAAATTACGTGTTCCCGCCAATAAACATTGAAACCCTGTTAATTTGTTCGTAAGAACTTCAGTCCCGTTTTTACGAATAAAATGATCGTATTTTAGAATAACATTTTTCTCCGTGTATGATCGAGTCCTGTTCCTAAATAGACACACGACTAAACTCTAATCATTCTTGAATATATGCGAATTCAGACCAAATTTCGAGGGACAATTAATACAAGAAAATTCAACAAACTTAAATAAATTTAGTCTTTAACTATAACATTCTTGAAACATTCTTCAACACTTTTTAAACATTCTTTATACCCGGAGAAAAATTTTATTCGAAAAAATGATCATTTTAATTGTTAAACCGGTTAAAAACGGGACTGAATTTATTATCAACGTAATTTCGTACGTATGCCAACAAATTATTCTTACATTTTCCCGCCAATAAACATTGAAACATTGTTAATTTGTTCCTAAGAACTTCAGTCCCGTTTTTAACCGTTTTTACTATTAAAATTATCGTTTTTCTCCGTGTACGATCTTCAAAATCATCTAACCCACGAACGAGTGCAGTTCCCAAATAGACACTTGAGCAAGCTATAATTATTCTTGAATATACATGAATTCAGACTAAAGTGTTAGGCACCATTTTATGCCTCCTTAAGCGGCGTCTCCTCCGACAAAAATGTGTACAGACTTTGTGGATAGTTAGGTCGGGACGACAACGTTTTTGCTTCCGTGGCCCATGAAAAACAACAAACGTTGTGATCCTGTCCCATGTTTATGGTAATTTTTGAGGTATTGTTTGTGAAATTGGTCGCAAGAGACATTCTTGAAACATTATTTATAAGTTCTTCAAAATCTTCCATCCACGAACTAGTCCTGTACCCAAATAGACATTTGACCAAGTTATAATAATTCTTGAATAGGTATACGTGAATTCTGACCAAAGTGCAAAGGACCATTTAAAAAGAAAATGAAAAAAACGAAACTAAATTTATAATATTTTATGAAGATAATATTAGCGAAAGTCAATCGAAAATCTGAAACAGAAAAATTAGAAAAAGATGCGGATACATCTGGGTCTCGAACCCAGGACCTTCGGCTTTCCGGACAGATGCTCTGACCACTGAGCTAATGTTTCCCTATAAAATTTGGTCATATTTAACTGAATCATACTTCGACTGAGAAGTACCAACATTATCATTTCATCTCAGTTCACCCGCCATAACACAGGGTCATCCCTAGCATGGAGGGTGAAATATCACAATAAACTATATGTACTTTCGATAAAATTAAATAAAATAAAATCTTCATTTTCTTAACTCATATTTTTATCGGCTGCTAGCTTTATGTATTACCACTCGGCCACGGCCGTCCGGGGTCGAGTGGTAAGACTCTTGACTCCCAATCGGAAGGTCGCGGGTTCGAACCCGGCGTGCGCAAATAAATTTTATTTTTATTTTATTTATTTATTTATATAATACATGTTACATAATTGTGACATTTACATAAAGTTGATATATTAAATCACCATACTAGGCGGCTGCCTGTATCATGGTGACCAATATAGTATAGTTACATTGTATGAAATATGCAGTCTAGTGTAAACATGGAATTAGTATAAATCATGTTAAATATTGGAAAAATTATAATAAAATGTAGAAAATAGAAAGGAGAAAAAAAGTACATTAGCATTAGATTATATAAACAGGCTTCTAATTCTATCACATTCACTCATCAAAAAGTCTCCAAGCGTCTTCCTGAAAGTGTGATATTTGGTTATTGTCTTTATTTCAATTGTTAAGTTATTGAAGATTTTTGGAGCAAGAAAGTTAAACTGTGACTGGGCCATTGAGGTTTTTGTTACTGGAATTATATAGTTGCATTGGTTGGAATATCTTGTATTATATTTTGATTCAAAAACATATTTTTTAATAAATTTGAATTTAAAATAGCAAGAAATGAATTTTACATATAGGGATTGTATATTAAGTATTTTAAAGTCTTTAAATAAGTCCTTTGTGGGATGAATGTAATGTACTTTGTAGATAGTCCGTATTATCAATTTTTGAGCCTTTACTAATGGATCTAATATAGTTTTAGAACACCCTCCCCAGACAACAATACCGTAAGAAATAATTGATTGACATAGAGAAGAGTATACTGTTTTTAATGTCTTTTTATTTAGTATATTTCGTAGTGATCTGAAGATATATGCTAGTTTCCGTATACGACTTTTTATTTGATTAATTTGTGTTATTTCACAATTAATTAATAAAAATAATATATACTATATTCTACGATCCGAGATGATCTAAACATTGAACCACTGCTACTCTTCGTAGAAAAATCGCAACTGAGGTGGCTTGGACATGTACTAAGAATGTCTGATGACCGAATTCCGAAGAAAATACTGAGTGCCATTCCAGAGGGTAGACGTCCAGTAGGCCGCCCCAGACACAGTTGGGCGAGGCAAATCCAAAAACTGTGCGAGGAGAGGATGGATCTGCCATGGACGGAGGCCGATCAATCGGCGCAAGACAGGGACGTATGGAGGAGCCTTGTCGATGCAGTGGGTCCCCGACCCGCATAGGACAAGGGGAAGAAGAAGAAGAAGATATACTATATTTGAGGCACGTTCCAGAGTGGAAGATACTCTCAGTATCGCCCTGGTGTAAGACAACCATTCAGAATTAAAACGTTGCTTAATAATGGCTTTAGCCGTGTTTAGTGAGTAGATCCGAAAATCCAGGTACTTCCCCACCTTCCTATTCACGGAAAATAACCATTGTACGAAAGCTCTACCACTTCTAAAGCAAAATCTTTATGGCCTTTTTATAACTATATCTCTAATTTTTCATCACATTATAGAAATGTTTCGGGAATTGGGAGCTTAGATTTTCTAATAGCTAAATATTTGCCAGTTATCTTAATTTTGACTTAAAATAAAAACTAGGTTGTTGTATCCAATTAACAAAATCGATGATACTTGAACAAAAAAACGATCATAACTGCATATATAGAAGAATTAAAAAATATACTACGACATCATAAAAATAAAAAAACCATTATTATAGGAGATATCAATTTAAATATCGCTAACGACTACTCCTCGAACGACAAAGATAATTATTTAAATATGTTTGCGGAATTAAACTATATTTCATGTATAAATTCATATACTAGAAACATTCTCGGCCAACGACCGTCATGTATCGACCATTTATTTACAAATATCAAAGATACACAAAATATAACATCGGCTGTAATAAAAACAACTATAACGGATCATTATGCATGTGTATTTAAATACAACTATAAACAAGAAAACTCTCCAATACCAACTACAACGGAACTAAATAAGACAAATAAATGCAATTATAGAATCAATATAAACTCTCTCATAAAAATATTAAATAACGAAAAAGAATGGCAAGAAATATATCAATGTAACGATGTAGAAGATTGTTGCAAAATATTTTATAATAAATTGAGTCTACACATAAATGCCTGCAGAAATACCTCACCTCAAAAAATATCATCGAGGCTTAAACCAATTAAACCATGGATAACCCATGGATTAATCGTTTCAATTAGACACAAAGAAACACTTTACAAACAATGTATAAAACAACCGGAAGACATAACATTACAAAAACATTTTAAGGATTATAAAAAAAAACTTGCGTATCTAATAAAAAACACAAAAGATAATTACTATAAACAAAAACTAGAACTTACTGAAAATGATAGCAAAAGGACTTGGTCCATCATAAACGAAATTATTGACAAAAAACCATTCAAAAATAAAACAATCAACAACATCAACCATCACAATTCAAAAATTTGTTGTAAAGAAAATCCCATTGAAGCCGCTAATGCATTTAACGATTTTTTTGCAAATGTAGGGAAAAACCTTGCTAACAAAATACAAAAAGACCCGTGTCTCAATGAACCCAACTCTACAGTAAATAATGAGCAAAAAATTGAACTATTTCAACCAACAACACCAGAAGAAATCGAACAAATCATTACAGGTATGAAAGGAGGTTCGGCTCCAGGTTTTGACGGAGTCACAGTCCCAATATTGAAAAGCATAAAATCACTAGTATCAAAACCTTTAACTCATATCGTCAATACAAGTTTTGAAAGCGGAGTATTTCCATCTATATACAAACAATCTGTAATTATACCAATATTTAAAACCGGCAATCCGGAAGAAACAACCAATTACCGCCCAATTTCTTTACTATCTAATATAGCAAAGATTTTTGAAAAAATTGTAAAAAAAAGAATAAATCATTTCATTAAGACTAATGACATAATTCATGAAAACCAGTTTGGTTTCATGGAAAACAGAAGCACAAAAGATGCTATTGCTAAATTATCTCATACTATACAAGACGCATTAGATAAATCTTTGAAGTGTATTGGTATATTTGTTGATCTTCAAAAAGCTTTCGACAGCATTTCTCATGTCAAATTAACACAAAAACTAAACGCTGTTGGTTTTAATGGCAGAGCCTTAAATTGGATAAAAAGTTATCTTAATAACAGGTCACAAGTGGTAAAAATTAACCATACATTGAGCAAACCTCTTACAAGTGATTTTGGAATACCACAAGGTACTGTATTAGGGCCATTACTTTTTATCATGTATGTCAACGACATTTTTAAACAAAACCTCAGTGGATGCGTTATTTCTTACGCGGACGACACTATCATCATAGTTAAGGGTCAGGACTGGAATATTCTAAAGAAAAATGCAAACAATGACATGCAAATCCTAAAAAACTGGTTCGACACAAACCTGCTCTCAATTAATGCAAAAAAGACACTTTACATTCCCTTCTCAATAAATAAGTTCAGAACTCACCCAAACATCGATATAATTATACACAATAATAAATGTAACAAAACTGTCTGTAATAGTTCATGTAATAAATTAAATCATACAACTGAAATAAAGTACCTCGGTGTAATTGTAGACCAACATATGAAATGGAACAGACACATATGTGAACTTGTTAAGCGCATTAGGAAATGTATTTATATATTTATTAGATTAAGAAATATTCTAAAGGTAAATAATTTAAAAAAGGTGTACTATGCACTAGTACAGTCAGTAATTCAATATGGAATTATTGGATGGGGAGGTGCATATAAAAAAAGTGTAAACCCTGTAAATGTGGTTCAAAAACTAATTATTAAAGTCATTTTAAAAAAACCACCTACATTCCCTTCTGCAACATTGTTCAAAATTTTCGAAGTTCCAAAAATTGAAGATCTCTATAAAAAAGACTCAATATTACAAATATTCAAAGATAAGACATTAAAAAATAATAAAGTTAACTCATCATTAAGACGTAAATATAATATCCAAATTCCATTATATTCAACTCAACAAATGCAAAATAATTATGTATATAAAGGGATAACTTACTTCAATAGCCTTCCCGAAGAAGTAAAAAAAATAAGAGATTTAGCATTATTCCAGAAAAAGATCAAACTATTCTTAAAAAACTGTATGCAATAAAATCATGTGACATTAATCATATAAATCAAACCATAAAATATTGTATAATGTCTTCCTTAATCTAGTCCTTGATATTATATTAATTATGGACTAAAAATTGTATATTCTTACATAACTCCTACACCAAGCTCAAGAGCCAGTTCTCTTAATTGGTGTAGAAACCAAAAAAAAATATGATGTTTTCACCTTTTTGTTATACTTTTTTATTATATTTTGTTTTTATTTAGTTAAACAATGATTAAAATTGTAAAATTGTTGTTTGTAAGAGGTGAAATAAATTGAAATAAAAAAAAAAAAAAAAAAAAAAAAAAAAAAAAACGATATGGACACTTATTGTCCAGGGTCCACCTAGAAAGTCCACCCTAACCTGTCCCGTAAACATCACAAAAGCAATATCGTAATGTTTGTGATATAATTACAGCCTGCTGTCTAACGGCTGTAATATCTGATCGGAAAAAATATTATCGTTATGAATAAATAAGGCGTATGGATTTTTTCAACCCGGAATTGTGAATAATTAAAAGTCATCAAAGCGGCTTTGGCACAGGGGTGTATCAGATTTCTCACGGGACTTGCAAATTAATTAAAATGATTAGAACTCTTGTCGTAATATGTAGATTCCTAAGATCATAAAAAATGGTGAACCGACAGTTGATCCCCATACAGTTGGCCCCCCGAAATCATTCAAAAGAAAATATTTAAAACCACTGGAGCGACAGAGCAATTACATTATTTTTTCTCGGATTGCTAAAGGAAATTTTTCCGCCTACATTAAAAAAAATCATACCTCCGAATTTGAATATGGAGACATACAAATTGATTATAGTTCTATGTAGCCAATGAATTCCCCTATCTTTTATCTATTATCACATATTTGTAGGATTTATAAAAAATTATATAATTAAACATTTAACCTTAAAACATTTTGAATGTACAATATATTATATAGTCATTTTATTTTTTTATTTTTTTTAATTTGCAACATTTTGGCAACAAAGCAATCCGAGGTTTTGGAAATAGTGCCATAATGTGGCAAAAAGCGCTCGAGTGGTTATACTTTTGTTGTTCGGCGGTACAACCTCTCTCCACACCCCTTTGGGGACACCTAGTTATATTTTGTGTAAGTAGGTATTCCGTATTTTCCCGAAACTGGCTGTATATTATATATAAGTATGCCGTGGGATCCGTAGAAAATATTACCACAGCATTAATTTAACGTAATTTCGTACGTATAGTAACAAATTATTCTTACATTTTCCCGCCAATAAACATTGAAACACTGTTAATTTGTTCGTTAGAACTTTAGTCCCGTTTTTAACCGGGTGTAAAGTACATTAACTTCGGGAGGTTATTATGATAGTGTAAGTAAAAAAGAAAAATTACTTTTTTCAAAATTCCAACGTAAAAAGATAAAATTAGTAGGTACGGCGTGTGCGGCCTGCACTATTAGGTATTTTCGATACGCGCCAATCAAAAGCAACGTCGGCGTCGCCACAACCCGCCCGGCTGACACACAGCAAATTTATCGGGTAAGTTTGTACCTTACACTAAGGATTTTTAATAGGTACCTACGTCTGTTTGATCGGGGAAAAAAAGTTGGAATTTCAGAAAAAGTTGTTCATCTTTTTTACTCCTACCATCATGTAAAATCACCACCCGAAGTTAATGCACTTTATTTGTTTTTTATACAATTCTACGGTTTTATTTCGAGATTTATGAAACTTTGCATATTAAATTTTCAAAATCAAAAAAAGGTTACTGTATATTTGGATTTCCAAAAACCATCTACTTTTCTCACTTTTAAAGCAGAATGCAGCCCGGGCAACGCCGGGCGATTTAGCTAGCATACTAATATAAAATTAACTTAATGTTAAGTGTATTAACATGGTTAAAAATTTTTTTTTTTTTAAATAAAGAAAAACATTTCCGGGTTACGAATAACCCAACAACATTTGAAAATCTCCTACTATACCACCACACTAAACGGAGGATGTTGCTCGTGTTGTGATGCTCGAGGAATCGAACGCGGAACGCCTGGTTGGGACCCAAACGCGATGCCCACTCAACCACTGGTCGGTCAGTGCACGGAGAAACTTTTTATTCTAAAATACGATCATTTTATTAGTAAAAACGGTTAAAAACGGGACTGAAGTTCTTACGAACAAATTAAGAGGGAACATGTAAGAATAATTTGTTGGTATACGTAATTTCGTACGTATACCAACAAATTATTCTTATATTTTCCCGCCAATAAACATTGAAACCCTGTTAATTTGTTCGTAAGAACTTCAGTCCCGTTTTTAACCGTTTTTACGAATAAAATGATCGAATTTTAGAATAAAAATTTTCTCCGTGTAAAGTAGAATGAAGCCCGTATTTAGTTAGTATACTAATATAAAATTAACTTAATGTTAAGAGTATTAATATGGTTAGAATCTTTAATTGGTTAAAAAACAGTTTGATTCGGCCCTGGCGCGTTGCATTAGCGATTGAGTGTAATGAATGGAGGAAAATCACTACCTGCCGTAATGCAATTGCTGGAACAAAGGGTATTGCATCATGATTGTATTCATTTTTGCCCGCGGCCTTTATCGGCCATACAGATCGCCTGATTGCTTTGATTATGTTCATTTGATTGAAGAATAATTATTGATAATTCCAGTTTTATTCAGTTTAAATTGTCATGACTGTTTGGGATTATCTTCACTCTTTTGTATCTAGAGAAATGGGGTTTTTTAATTAGTTAATCAAACCTGATTTTTTCATTAAAAACAATTTCGTGTTTTGTAAAGTATTTAAAAAACATTTACTTTGTAAATTGATGTTTCGTGGGAAATTAACATTATTTATTTTATCCAGAATGGATGAAAATTGGTATTCATATTAATTTGGTTGCTTTACATCCTATAATTAACTAATGCACTTAAGGCGATGCACCACTTCGTGTAATATTTATAATCGGGCCGCTATCAATTACACTCCCTATATACAAATATTATATTCCCAAATCTAAAATAATTATTTCGATAACTCGCCTATTCAAAGGTTGCACAGACTTGGCAATAGTATAGTTCAATCGATGTCTATCGTTATCAATCAGTTTCCAAACTAAAAATCAGTTTACTAGAATAAATATTTATTGCATTTGCATATTTAATTGTTATTTCAATTTAGCTATATTCTACAATACACCCACTATTTAGGGCCTAATAAAAGTTGATAAATAACACAAACTATACTATATATGGTTCGTTTTTAGATTTTCACGGCCAAAAGCATTTTCCTTGTTTGTTTTTGGGGTGTTATGTCGTGTTGCGCTACCTCCTTCTTTAGCCGACGTTTCGGACAGCGTTGCAGTATCCATCATCAGGGCAGATCCGGCAGATCTGGACACATCGTCGGATCTGCCGGATCTGCCCTGAAGACGGACACTGCAACGCTGTCCGAAACGTCGGCTAAAGAAGGAGGTAGCGCAACACGGCATAACACTCCAAAAACAAACAACGAAAATGTACTACCTATATATTTTCATGTTTATCCTTACTTTATCAACTTGATTGTATTGGTGATAAGGTTTAAATTTCCGTGTAACACCAGCTGCCTGTTTTGATTTATGCAAGAAAAAAACATTAAAAGTATGTTTTATTATATTTTGCGAAGTTAAGACACAAATATTATTATATTTTACTATGGTTTTCTCAAAACTAAATTTGTAACGATGGGCGATAAAAATATAACCGAAAACGGGTTCGTAAGTAGGAGATTTTGAAATTTAAAGCAGTATTCGTCTATCTCAACACAGGTAAATCCTAATTAGACAGGCGTTGAAAAAATCACGTGTAGTTATATTTTATATACATTAAATAATAAAAAAAAATAATAAAAATATTATCAACAAACCAATATATAAAAATATATGACCGGTCAGTGGTTGAGTGGGCATCGCTTTTGGGTCCCGCACCCAGGTGTTATGTGTTCGATTCCTCGGTTGGCTAAGTCCTCCATCACAACACAAGCAACATCTTCCACTTAGTGTGGTGGTAGTAGGAGATTTCCAAATGTTGTTGGGTTCTTCGTAACCCGGGAATGTCTGTATGAGGATGAGGTATGTTGTGAGGTTGAAGGCAAGATGAAGGTGGGGAAGTAACTGGATATATGCAATAATAATAATAATAATTGGATAATTTGTAGAGCGCCGTTTTTGTGAGAAATCACCTCAAGGGCGCTGCTCAAATACGTAAATGTCTAAGATTTACTTCTTAACAATTTGTACGATTTTGACACATGCATAAAATATTGTATTTATTAAAAAGGAACCAATTGCGTATTACACTTGGTTCTTTTTAACAAAATGTTCAAGCATCATACTTGTATACAATATCGCATAAATACTAAAGGAACCAAGGGATTATGTCCTATCGTCGAAACTAAATATCATTCTGTTATTTTTTCTTTACACGAAAATAAAATAAAATATTTTCTATTAATTTAATTATTGTCTTACACCAAAATATCACTACCTATATTGCTATAGTATCTAAGGAAATGTTCTAAACTTTAAAGTTGATTTTCTCCATATTAGCAAAATGCTACTTGGTACAATTAGCTTAATTGCACTCAATTCACGGTCCAAGCGCCTCTTAAATCTATTTAAATCAGCTTTTACGCGGTCAGAAGATTTTTCATTTTTACACTGTCTTTCTACTGTGCAAAAATTCGTTAACAAATTATCATTTACCTAGTAGACCAAATGCACTCAAATCACATTTCGCAACCTTAAGACTCTGTATTTCCTTGACACATCGTTCATCGGTCCTACATAGAATATTGCACACCGATCTCTTGAAAGAATCAAAAGAATTTTAAGAACTTGTTACATTATTTACTTTCATATGTCTATTTAATTATATTAATGGCACATGCTGTGTTTATTGTTATTAAGTTTATTTTATAGAGGTCCAATTTTTATTTGTTTTATATATGTAATCAATTTTTTTTTTACGTGTTTTGTACATAGGTATACATAAATATAGTATATAGGAGAAGTAATTTTTTTAAATTGTTAGGTAAGGTTAGGTGAGGCTATTTTAGCGTAGGTAAAGTTAGGTTGCTCTTATTGGTGAAATAGTCTTGATTTTACATTCTATATATATCGTCCAATGACTAAATGAAATACTCTAAGAGAGGGCTTGGCATACCAATAAAACATCCTTGCTTGGTTATGCAAAAATGGCGGCCAAGATGGAATGTATTAGTTTTCATATAAACTGAATAATAACCGTTTAAACCGCCGCCATTTTTACATAACCGTTTGGACAGTATGTTCCGTGTTAATCTAAAATCATTATCTATTGTTGCAACCCGAAATTTAAAATAAATATTTATTTTATTATCTATTGTTGCAACCCGAAATTTAATATATATATTTATATATATATATATATATATTATCACAGTAGTGTATTAAGTCAAAACAATAATAATTATCGCAAAACCATATTTATTCAATATATTTCGAGTTATGTGAAATACAAAAAATTCTAATACAATTAAAATAAAACCATCCAAATTTTCTACTGAAATTCTCTTTTCAATATTATGATAATAGACAAAATATTTAAAACATATTCAATTCTACAAATTTATAAAGAAATAAAGTTAATAACTTACAATTCAATTTATCAGCAAGATATCAGAATACTATTAAAATCCTAAAATTGAATACAAAATACAAATCTCTATCTAGGTATAACTTATTTTAACAACCTCCTATTATATCTAAAAATTATCGAAAATATTTAGGAATTTCAGCTAAAATTTTAAAAATCACCTAAAACTACCGTAAGAGTCCATATCCATTATTATTATCCATTGTTATTGATAAATCTTGCCTTTTTCTTATCCTTTTTTGCAATATTTTATTATTTACTTATGATTTTATATAATTGAGCTAGAATTCCATCGCCAAACAAAAGAGCCTTGCCTCTTTATGGTGAGGAAAAGATATTAATATTTTCCTTTATAATAATGTACAAGAAACATGTAAACATTGTATATTTATTGTAAAAAACATGCAAATATTAAATAAAATAAAATTTAAAAAAAATTAAAATCATTTTGATAAAGAAATTCGTACGCTTAATTCAAACGCTAATATATCAAAACTATAATTTTTGAATTGATACACGTACTCATGTTGCAATAATCTTCTTTTTTCCGCGAACCTTGGATCAGGTGCATTCTTTAAACTATGTAATCACTGCGAAACTTGCAAATTATAAATAATATATATTTTTCAACAGTCAAATAATATAAACTCATGATGAAAGAGAAAGGGGCCTTTTTGACCCGGAGCTCTGTGTACTTTTATATCAAACGTCAAAAGTCACTGCGAAACTTTTTTAAAACTAATACCGTACCATAATAATAATTTGTCATTAAAAAAATAGTCCTGCTGCCCTCATTACAGTATGTGCCTATTACCTTTCCTATTCATGTTACCCCGATACCATTGTCATTTTTCATTATTAAAAGTCAACATATTGTTACGATTCGTTTGCGTTCACATTTCGCCCATATTGTCCGGCGGACTACCTCTAGCCGCTTTATCTGATGTTAAATAATTCAGGTCCTCCGCCGCAGTACCGACACAAGTGTCCCTATCTTGATAGTGATCGCACTACACTCGAGTATTACCGTATCCATTGCCGCATGCACGGTAAATAATGGTGTTTTTGTATTATTACGTGGAATATTTAACTAACGTAATATGGCAATCACGGGAACTCTGTAATGTCGATCACTGTGAGATTGCGGGACATATTTTTATTTAATGATTTCATGTTGAATGTATAATTACTTTCGAAAGTCGATAAGCTCGAGTTAATAATACATGGAGCTGTCGCCATGGCTTTAAATCTGGCTCCAACGGTTGAACTAGTAACCATCAACGTTTTTGAAGTAAAACTTCTTTACGCACTCTTGACTTACGGAGTAAGCTGGCGAATGCGTGACGAGAGCGTTACGAAAAGTGTAATCGGGCGAGGCGAACGATAGTAATTTTAAATTAAATATTTGTTGAAAATTCATACATGTATATGTATAGATATACAAATATGTATATCTATACATTATAAACACATATATATATATATATACATACGTATAGATGGAGCTAAAGAAATTTTACTTCAGTCATGTGGTCTAAAGCACACTCGTGTTTTTTAGAACTACAATTACCTACGATGCCGGTTTAATCAGTTGTTTTTCTTGCTCCCCATTTCGGATTCTTTTCTACACGCGGAGGTGAAAACTTCAATGCTTTTGTGGTATAAAGTTAAAAAATAATGTATTTAATTAGTTGTAACATATCAAACTAATATCTAGTACACACTTTACCATACTAGTCTATGGGCTCTTCGGGTCACATGGTCTCGTTGCCGAGTTAACACTTCCACACCGGACCGGGGTTACACTTCTACACTAACTAGAGTTTTACCCTGTATCTGAGTGGTTTTTTACACAACATACCCAATAATTTAGGTATTCGTGGAAATACTATTCAGTTATCGATCTGCATTTAAAAAATGTTTATAAATTACAACTTTTTTTATATATTAAGTAAATTATATCGAATTCTGGCGAAATATTTAATTCCCCCGCCCTACCTCTTATTGTGAATAATTTACCTTATCTGATCGCCTGGAATTTCTCCGTTCGTATCCCCACCTTGTACCGAACTTCAAATAACTAACCCGCGCTTGTAGCCGATCGGTAAATGTTGCATTTTAATAGAAAAGGCTGTGTCGTAATACGTGAGTCAGGCTAGCTTCCTTATTATCGCTTTTGCCATTTTGCGTTACCAGTTTGCGCAACAAACTAGCCACGGACGCGGACGCTGTAATCGCCAATCGTCAGTCGAGATTCGGAAACAATGAGTGCTGCTGGCTATCGGCCCGTCTTCTCTGTTTTCTATGAAAAAATATTCGTTTTGGTCTACATTCATTAGAATATTAATTATGGCTTTATTTTTCGAACGATTTACATAATGATCACTAGACTATGAGAATATACTTTTCTTTCATTATTTCAAAAAAAATTACATAAAATTATGTCATTAACACCCTTTAATAAGCAAAACAAATTGAGGGAACCGAGTGACCCCTCTGCGGATCATGTGTGATTTTTTTCTTTCCGGTACGAAAAGGTTAAGCTGAAAGTAACCGAAGTAGACTTACGAAGTCTTCAGATTTCAACAGCTCTGGAGTGTGGAGATCAAAACTATCCTTTAGCCTGGTAGGACGTGTAGAACGAGAGGTTCTGGGTTAGAGTCCCAGTTGCGACCGTTATCTTTTATTCTTCTGTGTCTTGTTCGTTTTCATATTTTCATTTAGATTATTATTGTTATCTTCTTCTTCAATGATAAATAATGCATGTTTCAATACTCTATACAATCTTAATTCAAGCTATTAAATTCTGCTTCTTCTTTCATAATATCTCCATAGAGATTACGAATGTATTTAATAAATGAATTTACTTTTAAATAAACTGAGTTTATTCCTTCAACTACTAGAGATGTTCTCAAAGGTCACGCGCTGACATTTAAGCGTAAAAAACAAAATCACATCATTTTTTATCGCCATTTTTTCGTTGGGAGGGAGCGTACCCCATTGTGGAGCAACCCCTAAAAATGTGACACGACAATGCGTACATTTGCTCGGCACATTTTTATTTTTTAATACTGAATTAAATATGTCACCAGGCATGGAAAAATGCTGGGTCTTTGTCGATTTTAAGGTCCCCAAATGCTAACGACAGTTTTGATCTATGGCATACGTTTTCGTAGCAATAATTCATCTGCCTTTATTAGAATAATGATGAAAATATTAGGTTAATGGGATGGCTACTTAAATTTAAAATGGCAAGGGAATTTACTTTTTAAGTTATGGCACTTTCTCTTTTTCCTAATTGGATTGTGAGGTAGTAATTAAGAAAATATTACTTGACACCAGAACACGTATTTAGTTAAATAAATTGCCAGTAGGTCACGAAGCCACGTTCTTATTAAATAAGAAAATTTCATTAATGGTTAAACAAACTTAAGAATTAAATTTTCATATTTAATCTTTTTTAATATACTTGGTAGTTTATTTCATCAAAATTACATGGAAGTATAAATTTTGGTATAAAATTACACTTCTGAAGCTTCGGTTCGTTACTGTTCGCTGCCTCTTGTTCAAATTTACTGCAAGTGGAATCAATTATTACACATGTTTTTTATATATACAATTTTATATTAGTCCTACCTAGAAGGTCCTGAGAAAAAAATTTCCCCTCAGAGCCTATGTAACCTTTGGGGGTGCTGGTGTGAAGGGTATTAGTAAAGAATGGAGAGAAAATTCTGGGAAGAAAAACGTACGAGGGAATATAGGAATCTGGGGGTCAGCATTGCAAGGCGATGTTCCGAGAGACTCCTGCTAGAGAGGTCAAAAAGTCTCCCTCAAACTTCTCCCGATCCGACATGCCACGCAGTTGGAGGGTAGACGCATCCACCGCCAAGACCCGGACAAACCCTGTTAAGTCACCAAGCATAAAAAACCACTTGGGGTGACCTATGGAAGAGGTGTTGGTCATCCAATAAAATGTTCCCGGGGCAGCGGTACGCATACCTGCCTCCCAAATTGTTGTGAGGCAGGTATGCGTACCTGCGTAACGTAAATAATTATATAATTTGAACATAGCCCTGACAAAATAAAGATAATAATTTTTTTTTTTAAATTCACAACTGTAGCGATGTTTCTTTAGTATCGATTGATTGATCTAGTTGGTATTGGTTGAACCAGGTGGGTGTAAATCCTGCACGGAGAATAATGTTATTCTAAAATACGATAATCTTATTCGTAAAATCACTCAATTAGCGATTGTTGAAATTCACACACATCAGAAGGACGATGCTGTTTCTTTTGTGTTAAGACAGCGTTACGAGACAATTAAAACAAAAAGGCAAAATCCGTCAAATATCGGAAGGCGTCCATCGTACGTTATTGGCTGTCAAATTACTGTGATTTTCTTTGGCTTTCAATGGCTTGTCTTTGCCTGTCGTGTGTTGTTGTCAGTTGGTGTGGATTAATTACCTATTTAACATAAAAAAATACTCTTTATTAGTTATTTTAACTACTTAAAGCCTCCTTGAAGTGATTTTATCACGAAAATGGCGCTATTAAATGTAAGCCTAATAGGCGTTGATGACTATCCTTTTGTCGTATTATTTTGGTGTTTGTACGCGTTGACATTCGATTTGCAAATTTCCCACCACTTGACTGTCATCTAGCTCTTAACGAGGTTTACGCGGCAAATGCGCCGTAATCTCTTGTGTTAGCGTATCTACTTTTAAGAGTTGGTGTCTTAACACAAACGCAGGATTTAGCTCGTCGTATACGGCTGATTTAATTTAATACGCGCAAAAGATACAGTATCACCCTTTATATTTATGTTTCTAGTTTGTTTAACAACTTAATTTTATAAATAATTAATTGTGGCACCACTGTAGCTTTGGTGCGTTATAGTAACAAATTACAATACCCCTCGCTATGGAGGGCGGCGGGTCGGTAGGGACAAATCGCACTGCTAAATCAACACTGCCGCATCTCTCTTTCCGCGCTCAAGAGGGCTGCCCATTGTTCAAATCCATAACAATGACTCTTCATTTAATGAGTTTTAATTTATAAACAACGTGTGTTTCGGCTGTCGGCTGTTTGACTAGTCCCTACAAAGGTAGGCAGTGAATATTTTATGAGGCCTATCAGAGGGTATTTACAGAATTCAATTTAATTCGGTGTGTGTTCAAGGGAGGCCGGTCGTTCAGTCCTAAGTAATATCATTAATGTTAGATTCGTTTAATCCGACGACGCTGTAAGGGATGATTTGTAAGGGGGTTTGTCTAAATACTCTGCGCGATGTTATCCAATGGATGGAAAATTCAATATGGATCAGTGATAGGCAAGGCGGTTGAAATTATGATTTTTTGAAGTAAGACTTCTTTAGGGGCATTGCGACGGGTAACTCAAATCTTTTTTGGACGGAAGTAACATTAACGGAAATTACGTTCGATTTATATTTCGTCATATTAATGTCGTAGGTTTGGCAACCATGAGTGCGAAGCCTAGCAATGAATAACAAAACGTCAAAGCTCAAAACTCAAACGTCAGACGTCACCCGTTTATTTTTGTTTACTGGGGTAAATTCAACAGTTTCAGAACAGTTTTTATTGTCCTGATGAAGATTGAGTCCAATCGAAACCGGTCGACAAATATAAAAATAAATATATAGTGGTTTAAAACTAAGTTATTTGTTTCATTTGGTATAATGTCAAGCCACAAAGTGTTTGCTTTCTTCGATAATTCAACAGTTTTTGTTACGTTTTGTTGGTTATTATATGATTTAACTAAAGATTTTAGTTGAAGCTTTTGATTTGTATTATTTTTTACGATGAATTGAAAATATACTAATTTAAATCATTTAAAAAATAATCTTTCAATTATTTTTTGTTATTATCTACCAATTAAATCCGCGCCCATTTCAAAGAGTAAAATCTGACGGTACAGCAAACAGAGCATAATAATTCATCGTTGAAACTGTCTCCCGGCAGACATTGCATATTGCGGGAATTGTCGAGTTTACCGGGGAATATTGTAAACGGAGCCTCAGGCTTGTCGAATTATTCATCCTGCCTTTGTGACAATGCATGACAGCGGGTCGCTCCCTGTGTACTAAGTACTAACTACAAGTACCAGGCACAGTAGGAGCGGTACCAGACTGAGTAATACACACTATAGTAAAACGATTAAATAGAAACGCTCCGGAGTTTTCAGCGATTCAGGCATTGTTTAAATCTCCTGCTGGCGGCATGTCATGGTGGGCCGTGTTCTCTGCAAATATTACATTCGTTATTCGGGTTTGTTCTGTATTGTTTAAACATTCTTCTCGTATTGATACTCGACATATCTAGTCTACTATTCACAGATTTAATGAACCTTAATGTTACATCATTTTCTTCGACATTTTACGTATATGTTTTAACTATTCTGCGAAAAAATTGTCAACTTTGTCAAATAGAGTAAATATTATAAGAGATGATGTATAAAGACGGGCACGTTAAAAATACTAATGAATAAGAGGCCTATTATTTTATTTGTGAGTTCTACTCTTATCTTCTTACAAACGGGGTGGTAATATAAATATTTCATTTTATCACTACTTATAAATTTAAGCTTTAAAAATCGGTTTTGTTTTTCATGAACCTATACTAAGAAATTAACTCAGACTACGCATATGCTTTAAAAAGTTAACATGAATGGTCATGTTTTTTTTTCTAAATGGTGAAATATGGTTTTATTTCAAAATTAATTTACATCAAAAGTGTGGTCTGCTGATAATTTTGGAAGCCACCTCTGATCTGGTATCCCTGTATATACCTGTGAAACACCTGGCAAATAATTAAAATACTATGCTATGGAAGCTATGATAGAAGAGGCTGTGAGACAAACGAGCGCCTCTTGTAAGAACAGTTATATAAAAAACCTGATGCGTAAAAAGATAAAATTTTTTGCAATGCAAAAAAATTTTTTTTTTCACTTTTAAAGTTTGCCAAATCGATTTTTTCAACCGATTGTATTTCCGTCACGAATAAATTACCCGAAGATAAATAGTTAAATCACTCGCGGTTATGGTAGTGTAGAGTGAGACTATGGCATCCCCGATCGGGGTATCTTGTGAGGTTGAAGGTTGTGGGGAGAGGAAGGAGATGGGGAAGAGGAAGGTGGGGATGTACCTGGCTATTCATATCTGATCACCAAACACGGCTACAGCCATTTCAAGCAACGTTTCAATTCTGAATGGTGGTCTTACATCATTGCGACACTGAGAGTATCTTGCACTGTGGAACGTGCCGCAAATATACTATATGTTTTTTTTAATGAATTAATTTCACAAATTAATCGAATAAAAAATATTTTGAGCACGCCGGATTCGAACCCGCGACCTTCATTACGACAGTCGAAAGTCTTGCCCCTTGTATTATATAGGTAAATATTCTACTTCTTGTACTCTTGACACTAAATAAATATTTAAAATGATTTCCACCAAGGGACACGTGTGCAAACATCTCCGTAATACCCTCCAACAATGAACACTATAATCCAGATGATTCGCTTTAATTGACCTGCATTATATCCCTGTAGCTTGTTGCAGTTCGCTAATCACTTTAAATCCAACAGAAGACCTGCCACATTCGCTCCATACGATAGACCACACAGCCTTCCCCATTTTAATTGCTAAATCCACCCCTAAATTGCAATATAAACACTTAACCACCGCTCCCCGCGTCAAAGTGTTTACAATGGGCAATTTCAAACTACCCCTTGTCTCCTTTGGCAGGTTGTTTTAACCCTTTTAAACTTTAACTGGAAGCGGAGAAGTCCAATTATACTGAGCGTTTGATTGACTGGTAAGGAAGGATGTTTTGTTACACTTGATAAATTAATGCGCATTCTCTTAAAATAGTAAATCACATTACCTAATGTACAAAGAGTACATTCGAATATATCTATTTTTAATGAAACACTTAATATATATCCGGATATTGAATAACCTGTAATTATTCTATCTCTCTACCCCTATAAAGCTGAAATTATTGTTTCTTGGGAAATGACGGAGGATTGAACTAAAGCCACCTCGATTACTGGTTGTGATCTAGTTGGTTTTGGTTGTGGTCTAGTTGGTTTTGGTTTTGATCTAGTTGGTATTGGTTCAACATTCAAATTAATTGGGTGTAAATCCTGCACGAAAAAAAATGTTATTCTAAAATACGATAATCTTATTCGTAAAAACGGTTAAAAACGGGACTAAAGTTCTTACGAACAAATTGACAGGGTTTCAATGTTTATTGGCGGGAACATGAAAGAATAATTTATTGGTATACGTAATTTCGTACGTATACCAACAAATTATTCTTACATTTTCCCGCCAATAAACATTGAAACACTGTTAATTGGTTCGTAAGAACTTTAGTCCCGTTTTTAACCGGTTTTACGAATAAAATGATCGTATTTTAGAATAATATTTTCCTCCGTGTGTACATTGAATCACTCAGCTACAAACCGGTAATTATTCCGTTCGTTTTAACGCTGCTTTATCGGCACTAAATAGAATCGAGTCGATATCCTAAAAATCGAATAGTTTTTTTTTCTACTTTACACTTTTAAGCGGTTTTACATCTTATCCAGTTATTCCAAGTTTTTTTATAATAAAAATCTACCACCTCTTACTTGTATAGGTATATAAAATGTAAGACAATTAACCTGCCAAATACAACCCTCAGTTATTAACAGACGGTTCTCTTGGATACGTGTTTGCAATTTATTCTGCTACCCTAGTATTTTGACGTACATGACGTACTGTTGCGAGGATTATATTATCCATCTGTTATTTTATAATCCTTCATATGAGGGGTATAGAAGCAAAAAACGCCAATTTCCAAATGTACTATTTTCGGTAACAAAAACCCGATTCAAAGAATAGATACTAGGCATTTTTGTGTGATTTTTTTAATAATAACTTAACTTAATATTAGTATAATTCAAAGTGAATTATTATAATAAAAAAACTTATAATAACGTGTTCATTGGTCATCATAATGAATTTATTTTGAATTCAGGCTTGTGATTGACTTTTGTGCAAAGTGATGATTTTGCATTTAAACCCAATTTCATTTCGATTTTTCCATTTTTTGCGGTTGATTTTTCTAAGGAACTCATAAACCATCTGGTAGCTACGGATATTGCGCATAGATTGGCATTTGTAACTCAATTTCGTCATTTCCAATGTCCCCAATTCCCATTGTTTAAGACGTCATAACATTTTTCACGTGAATACATTTAAAAATAATATCGCTCACTTTAGCCCTCTGACCCAGATGTGTCGACTATACAACAAGATAGAGTGATTCAGAAAAAAAGTTCTGGCGCTGTTAAAAAATATGCTAAACTAATTATATTGTGTCATTTGTCTCTCTCTGCATGCCTCTTGTGTTTCATATGTCTCTGGTCTCTCATTGTAATATCTGTTACTTGATAATTTTGTATATTTTTTATTGGTGATGTTTCTGTTTTTCTAATTGTTTGTATCTGTATTTAAATGTATGTAATTGTAGATTTTTTGTAATTGTATGTCCCTATTTGTACAATAACTGAGTTTTTATAATTGGATTGTTCTCATGTAAATGCGAATATAAAACCCAGTATAAATAAATAAATTTTTGAAGAGTGGCGTTTTTGCTTTTATACCCCACATATGTTTTCTGAATTCAGTGAATAGAACTACGTACATAATTTTAAGCGATCTACATATTTCAAAATCCTCGTAGAATTATTTATTTTACTTATGTTTTAAGTTATCTATTGGTTACGATATTTTTGTTTGGTTCGATTATTAAAAAAAAATAATGTGTTAAATAAAACTATTGCATAACGAGAGCCCTAAGCGGCAAAACATACTTTGATTACATGGTATCAAATTTAGTTTTAATGATAGGTTTTACGTTCATTTTGGTATGTAAAATCTGCGAAACCCGAGAGAAATATATAACTTACTAGCTGATACCGGCCATGCTAATCCCTTCGTGTCATTTCCCATTCGTGCCCGTTATCCCTCCCGCGAAGCCCCCTCCTTAATTCTCTAATCGACCCTATCGCATACCCCTCCCCCCAGCCTTTTTTCCCTGCCGCCTAACATAAAATATACCCATTTTTCCAACAACTCGCATTACCTATTTTATTTTTTTATGCAAATTTCATAATGTCAGAGCTCACCAGTATCGATATAGAAGTATTCACGGGCATGTTCACAACAATTCAAAAAAAAAATAATAGCAATCTGACGAAATTTTAATTGCAATCGTATGAATATTATAAGAAATAATTTCATAACGCCAGAGCTCATCCTATCCTATAACCACCCCGGGTACGCGCACGTCATATTCCCAAAGTTTCATCGCAATCGGATGAACGGTATGGTCGCGCAAAAGGGAAGAACAAACAAACAAACATTAATTTTTATATTATCGATTGTCATCGTAATAGGATTTAGTAAATAGCTGTTTAGATAATTGACTAAGTCATTTAAATATTCAATCTGATTTCCAATAAAAAAACATATATATTTTTATGAAGTGTATTATCTCCTCGTGCATCAAATCATGATTTCAAAACACTCGAAACTTATCTTTAAACACCTCTTGACTTCAAATCTGTTAATTAAAGATCGTTTGATAGTATCGATTACCTACCCCATATTTGATCCTATCTCACAAGTAGAGTAAGATGGGGTCTGGATTAACAGCGAAGTGCGTCAGTCGGTAATAAAATATCGGCATTCTTTTACTATGATTATTAATAACACAACGTCCGCTCAAAATTTTCCGTTGACAAACAAATGATACCTACGTAATATTGACTCACTGGCACTTTGGTCATGTGATTTAAAAAATTCGTTAGTTCAACTGTACTTACTTCTGTATTTATGTATACTGGGGTTTTACAGATGTTCTCGCGTAAGTGATAACAATCTAATTATATAAACTCAGTTATTATAAAAATAAGGTGTACATTATATTACAAAAACTATGTAAAAACTCACTCAAGTGATGTATAGTACAGAGAGATAAGACTAGCAAGATACTCAAGAGACACACGGAGAAAAATGTTATTCTAAAATGCGATCATTTTATTAGTAAAAACGGTTAAAAACGGGACTGAAGTTCTTACAAACAAATTAACAGTGTTTCAATGTTTATTGGCGGGAAAATGTAAGAATAATTTGTTGGTATACGTACGAAATTACGTATACCAACAAATTAAACTTACATGTTCCCGCCAATAAACATTGAAACCCTGTTAATTTGTTCGTAAGAACTTCAGTCCTGTTTTTAACCTTTTTTACGAATAAAATGAACGTATTTTAGAATAACATTTTTCTCCGTGCACAAGGAACACAAAAGATACAGAGACACAATAGACACAAGATACACAAAGGTACAAGATTCACAAAATATACAAGAGACACAATATACACAAGATTCCCAAGACACAAGAGACACAACAAACACAAGAAATACACAGACACAAGAAGGAGTCATTTCATCCTCTCCATTGGGACTCTCTCGACTCATCGCGTTGCAGCGCATTGGAAGGGATGGATTCATAAGTCCGTCACTCCTGGAGACACATTGACTCCCAGATTCCTACCCAACCCTCACACCTTTTTCCTTCCAAGAACTTCATCTCCTTCCTGTTCATAAAAAGACCCTCCACAAAGCATCTTCAAGGATACCATAGGCACCGAAGGAAATATTTTCCTCAGGGTCTATTGTGTGGAGCTGATGTAAAAAAAATGATATCACAAAGTGAAAATGATATACCACAAGTTTTCACAAAATAATTCATATTATTTATTATCGAACGAAATAATTTCAGTTGAGCATACGGAACATTCTAAAATGTGTGCCCGAAAAAACATTATATTAGACACTTACCAGGATTGACCCGTAATTTTTTTAATTATAATTCTTGACTCTTCTTGAGTGGAAAATGCTGATATCTTTCGATCATATTTGTTTAATTACTGAAAAACGCAAATAGTATATGTAAATCTAACTTATCTAGAAAAGAACTTCAAATGATAACAGCATAAATCGAACAAATTTAGAAATTAATGAGAAACGACATAAGCATTTATAAATGGAACCAATTTTGAAATCAATAAGAAACCACAAAAGCATTCATATATCGAAGTATTTTTTTTTAATTAAGAAGAAATTACAAGAGTATTTATAAATGGAACAAATTGTTACAACAAGAAACGACATAAGCATTTTTACAAATCGAACTAATTTTGAAATTAATAAGAAATCACAAAAGAATTTCTAAATCGAAGTAATTTTAAATGAAGAAAAAACAACAAAGGTGTTCATAAATGGAACATATTCTTAAATTATTGAGAAACGACATAAGAATTTTTATACATAAATCGAACTAATTTTGAAATTATTAAGAAACGACAAAAGCATTTATAAATCAAATTAATTTTTAAATTAATTAGAAAAGACAAAAGAAATACATATTTATAAATCTTCGTTTGAATAGTTAATTCTTAACTAATCCATGGGTACACGGAGAAAAATGTTATTTGAAAAAAACGATAATTTTTATAGAAAAAACGAACATTTATAGAAAAAACGATCATTTTAATAGTAAAAACGGGACTGAAGTTCTTACGAACAAATTAACAGGGTTTCAATGTTTATTGACGGGAACATTAAGAATAATTTATTGGTATACGTAATTTCGTATGTATTTTACCGCCAATAAATATTGAATCACTGTTAATTTTCGTTGTTTGTTTTTGGGGTGTTATGCCGTGTTGTGCTACCTCCTTCTTTAGCCGACGTTTCGGACAGCGTTGCAGTGTCCATCATCAGGGCAGATCCGTCGATGTGAAATTGTTGTGTTAAGTGTGTGCTTATTTACTTGGAAGCGATACCGTGTCGTCAGCTTCAATCCACTACGAGCTGGTAGGTATTTCGGAAGAAAGTGAACTACTTTGAAAGGGAAATTTTGTGAAAGCGCAGTATTTACGTTAGCCTGGGGCCCGTCCACGGAGAAATGTAACGAAATGTCCAACGAAAGTAGCGTCATCTTGTGGCGAATTCTAGAATTAAAAAAACCAACACGGCATAACACCCCAAAAACAAACAACGAAAATGCTTTTGGCCGTGAAAATCTAAAAACTTATCTCACTGTTAATTTGTTCGTAAGAACTTTAGTCCCGTTTTTAACAGTTCATTTTTCTCCGTGTAGGGTATTATAACAATAACGTGTAAGTTTATCTAGTGATGATATTTACGAATACAGATGATCTTTAACCTTTGGCATTTAAGGGCATTTAACAAAGAGTAGTTACTGACTCAGATTGTATCTAACTAAAGTCCAGGCGGCTATTTATATCCATAACTGGGGTGAAGATACTATTCAGTGCTGTATATCTATACCTATGTATCTCTAGGGGTATGCAGTGGACAGCCCCTTGAGGCAAAGCCTTCAAAGGTCTATTGTGGAAAAGCAGTACATATAATACTGATACGACAATTTAATAAATTGAATGCAACATTTGATCAATTTAAAAGCACAATCTGTTTTTAGGGGTAGATTTCACCCGTTGAGCACCTAAGGGTTAATAGATTATATATACCGTCTTGGTGTGTATTGTTTTTTTTTGTACTAACATGAAATTATGAAATTCAATTACATGTAACTTTTTTTTAAAAGGGTTAAATCGAAAATGTTTTGATTCTTTTTTGTAAAACGTTTTATAGATTTTTTTAATTGCTTTCATAATTGTCAAATGTTCAAGTGTGTGTATTTATTTTTTTATTGTGACAAAGTGATTATTTGTGGATTAAAAAACAGACGAGAAAAGAGGTTATATGAGCGACCGATGTTTCCCGCTTTGGTTTGACGTTTATTATTATTTTGTACGTGATTTATGTATGATTATTGTAAAATTAGTGCCACTGTAGAAATTAACACATGTGACATTTCTGTGCTCGTGGTATTTTGTTCCTGTCGACTGGTTCACATTTTAGCGTTTAGGTATTATGTACACCTAGCGCAGACCAGTAAAAATTACAGATATTTTAAATTCTCAGTTCAATTTTGGAAATTTAAATTTAAATATTTTTCTGTTAAACTATTATATAATATTTAGGTACTTTATTATATATGTCTGAAATCTCCAAATAAATACATTTAATATTGAAAAGGATGACACTTAAATTCCAAGCAACAGTTTTAGGCATGTGTTGCAATGCCAAATGCAAATAAAGTGTATGTGTTTTAATTTTGTTTATTGAAGTTGACACAATATTTTTTGATTTACCTTCTGGTGTGTACACGAATAAATCAGAAGATTTTCCGATCCGTGAGCAGGCCACAAACGAGCTGTCACTGAGAGAAGCACGAATTTTCCAAATTTACCCCAAATTTTCCCCTACCGTTACTATGACTTCTTTGCAATCCCTCCCTCTGCCCTCCCTCATCTCCCCCCCTCCCACCCCCTCTATTATCCATCTCATGTGTGTCTTTTCCCTTCCTTCCCCCTTCATACCCCTGCTCCCCTCCCGCGTCCCCTTCCCCTTTCGCGTTCACCTTTTACCCCGTTCCCCACCTTCTCCCCTCCTTCAATCCCCACCCCCTCCCTGCTTCCCTCCCAGTCACTAAACTACACGAAATACACACACTTCTCACAGCTGTCCGTGTGAGACACATGGATTTTCCAAATTTATCCCCCTGCTATCCCCTAACGCTTTGTTTTTTTCACACCTTTGTTTTCATACCTCCGTCACCCCTCCCAGCATGTCCTTTCCCATACGCCCCCGTTCCCTTCACGCGTCCTTTTCCGCTCTTGCGGTCCCTTTCACCTCCCCCTCTTTTCCCCCTACCGCGTCCCCTTTCTTGCCACCATACTTCTTGCGTTTCCCTTCCCCTCCTGCGTTTCCCTTCCCCCTCCCTCACTCCTCCCGGCTAAACTACAGACAAACATAAATTTTTCAAACAACTCTTTTTGAAAAATTTGTTTACAAATTTCATAACGCCAGAGTTCACTATTATATATAGATACTTTCGCGGGTGTGCGCATAACAACATATCAGATAAATGATATATGAAATAATTTCATAAGCTAGAGCTTACCACTACGTACAGAAACCTTTGCGGGCATGCACACGACTCGAAATATTTTTGTTGCTTGTAATTATGACATCTATAAACTACACACAGTCTACTATCTAGGAAATTCGTGTATGTTTTTTATCAATATTGACCAAAATACCAATTAGAAAGCACAAAATACCGCCACCAAGTACTAAATAAATTCATTTTTCCGCCATCGAAAGGAATGTCAAAGTCAAAATGTTCACTCTAGTGGCCAGAGTTGTTGGTCCTGCCATTATTTTACTGAAGTTCGAGTATTATTAATATTATAGGGAATTTGAAATCATCGAACCGGAGTAAAAACCGATATTAGTGTTTTTAGTGAATTCATTATCATAACAGGGTAGTTCACCCCTGTCTAACAGTGGTAGAGCCGTAACGTAATATAATAGCTAAATAGTGGGCAGATAGTAGGTATCCACTAAGGCCACAGAAGGGTTGTGATGAATTAATCCGACCCACCCTGTCGGGTCCACCCCTGTGATATTTGCTTCGGGGATACACATATTTTGGATTAATTTTGTAACGTAATGCCAAAGGTTTCCGAAATTTAACAGGGTTATTAAAAAAATATATATTTATTTATTGTAATGAAAAAGCATATATCTTCTTTCAAGCTAAATAATTGTACTAACGTAAATAAATAAATAAAAATCAATTTTTGTAAGAAAAACTCTCTTTTCATAACTTTTGAAGGTTATTCCCATCAATGTAATATATTATCATTATTATATCGCTAAGACGAGAGGTTGATTTATCTGGGCCCCTAGCACACTCGATCGCTAAGGATTGTATCGATAACTTTCGGTAACTTATCCTCGTTCCCTAGCATGACTGCAAATGGCCAACGAATAAGTGACAGTTTACAATGACAAGTGTCCGTGATACATTCGACATCAACAGTTGTTTTTACGTTAGCGATCAGCAGTTGTCCTAGGGAACGATGAGAAGTTACCAAGAGTTATCCTATCAATCGTTATCGATCGAGTATGCTAGGGGGCCTGGGCTCGAGTCCCAGTTGCGACCGTTATCTTTTATTATTTTTCTGTGCCTTGTTCATTTTAATATTTTAATTTAAATTATTAGTGTTATCTTCTTCTTTAATGATGTATTACATTGATGGGAAAAAACTTCAAAAGTCATGAAAAGAGAGTTTTTCTTATAAAAATTAGATAAATTCATTTATATGAGACACTTTCTAGGTAACAAATACGTTATTTGAACACTTGTTTCCAATAAAAAGGTAGCTGCCGATAATATGGAAAAAAAATAGTCGAATATAATATTGTTCATTCTAAAATTTGAAATATGAGTTAACGAATATGACGGTTTTCTAATAGGTGGCTATGGCTAAAATGGATAAAGCGCCGTCCCGGTAAGACGAGAAGTTCTGGGTTCGAATCCCAGTTGCGACCGTTATCTTTAATTATTTTTCTGTGTCTTGTTTATTTTCATATTACAATTTAGATTATTAGTGTTATCTTCTTCTTTAATAAAATAAAAATTTATTTAAAACAAAAGTTTAGCGTAGGTCTCTAAATAAATATGTTTATTTTTTAACTTTTTAACTTAATGAGTTAAGACTCAAATTATAATGAAATCAAACTATAAAGAAATCTTGGGGACACAAAAAAGGTTTTATTCCAGCGTGAGTCACCATGTGACTCTTCAAACTCCCATTTTTGATAAATTATATTTGTAAAAGTAATTTTAGCGACTGTATGGTGTCATGTCAAAAAAATACTCGTGGAATATTTACTTAAGTATTTTATATCAAGAATGACTGAGATAAAATTACATTCTTTTGAGTAGACCTGTGGAAAATTTGCAGAGAAAGTTCGTGAATATTTGGTTTAAAGCTAGAAACAAAGAGTTCGTTATTAAAATGCAGACTACAAATAAGCACAAAGGCTTAAACAAAAGTTAGTTATTAAATTAACGCCAATCAGACTTGAACATCACACAGATTTTATTAATCCCATACTGCACAAGTATCAGATAATAAACAAACAACTCAATTTAGTGAAATGAGATATAATCATTTCATAATAATGTAAACTACATTTGCAGTAGGAAGCAAAACTGAAGCCAACTGGTTTCGGATCAATGATAATAGATCAATTATGAAAGTGTAGGTTTTTTATTGTAATGATTAAGTATCAATAGCCTGATAGATAGGACGCTCGACTCGTAGTCGAACGAACCGAGTTTAGATAAAACTCTTTTTCGATACTTAAAGGTCTGTAGATACCGATTCCATAACATTTGATCCCCTGACGTTTACACTGCCGAGTTTTTGTACATATACGCTGCTACATACGGTATATCGAAAAGTAGTTTCTTCCTTGACGATTTCGGATGAAAATATATTTAATACTTATGTTATTCGGCGGTACATCCTCTCTGCACACCCCTTTGGGTAAACATAGTTATAATTTGTGTAAGTGGGTATGCCGTATTTCTATAAACCAACTGCATAATATATAGATACGTATATCATATTTTGTTATTCTGCCGTATATCCTCTCGTTTATCGGAAGTGACCGGCCAAGTAAGTATGTTTCTGTACCTATTTGTGAATAATAAACTCAGATAGAGCCTAAGAATTCATAATAAATTCTACAGCGCTCCTATTTTTTTTATTTTTTTTACGCACCAGACTTTTAGGTCCGGGTTTAGTTTTCCCCATAGGAAAAACTAAACCCTTTCACATACTTTTCCATAAAAATGATCATCTAGTAAATACACGCTATGCAACTGTATTATATAAGTATAATTAATAAAAAACATTACAAGAACAACATTTTAACCTACCAGACTATGAAATGGGAAAATAATTTACCGACTCCAGATATTTTCATATCAGAGGGTTTGGCTCGGTGGAATTCCTAATTTGACCGATAATTTCTACTGATCCCCCAATATAAATATTTAAAAAATCTTTCGTAATCCTACATGTATTTAAAATTACTGATTTTTGCATTTTTATATACAAATTCTTTGACAAATCTAATATGCCTAAATTTTTAATGAGAGTATTTTTTTTATTTATTGTTTTTGTGTTTAATTCGCAGAACTCCATTTAATTTTTTTAGAAAATTAATTTAAATTAAATTAAAAAAAAATAATAATAATTATGAGAGAGCTAGGTATAATGCCAGTAGCCGAAATAACTAGTGGTAATATTTTAATAATCTGAGAATGCCAAATTCTTTTAATTTCATTTCCTAAATCTGTATACTTCCTTATTATTCAGAAACAGATTTTTCAATATTACAGGAATTTGGAATAGCTACATCAATGATATAAGTTATTTTTATTAATTTTGTCATGTAAAACTATATCGGGTCTATTATGGCTAATTGGTCTGTCTGTTATTATAGTTTTATCATAGTATATTTGAAAGAAATTATTTTCGAAAAATGAATTTGGTTCGTATTCATAATATGGTACTATATTATGACAGTCAATCAATTTATGTTTAATTACCAAACTTTGGTGAATTAATTTTAAAACCTGATTGTGCCTAAATGTATACTCGGACGGCGCTAACATAGAACATCCCGATATAATATGTTCTATAGTTTCCGGAAAAAACATATATTTTCTACATAAATCATCTATTTGATTTGTATCTTTGATTATATGCTTCCTATACTTTTTAGTATTGATGACTCTATCTTAAATAGCAAGCATAAATCCTTCTATTTCTGCGCTCAACTCTCTAATACTTTTGTTTGACGAAAGTTTGTCAACATACGTTTGGTTGAGATAATTGAAGTGTTTTGCGTGAATAATTTTATTTGACCAGGAATCTAATAATTCCTGGTTGGTATTTATAAAAATGTTGGCATTCTCGTCATATAAATTTAAAGGTGTAATGTTTCTATCTGCCTTGCAAATTATTTTATGCATTTCTGAGCTATTAGCTATCCTATGGAAAAAAATTCTTAACATTTCTACCTGATTGTGTTTCAAAGAAGTAATTTTAAATATACCTCTACCTTCTAAATTTCTAGGTAAATTAATTCGTTCTATAGCTGAATTTGGATGATGACAATTAAACTTTGTTAACGTAGTTCTAATTAATCGTTCTAAGCTATCTAAATCTGTATTTGACCATTTGATTATAACAAATGAGTACGTTAATAGAGGTATTGCCAACTATTTATCGCCTTTCCTAAATTTTTAGCAGATAGATTGCATTTTAAAATTTTTCTTATCCTAGTTTGAAATTTAATCCTAATATAATTTTTTTTAAATACTCTCCACAGCATCTCCAAAGATGACATAGGCCTTGAGGGAAATTATTTTCTTCAGGCCCTCCTGTGTGGAGCAAATGTAAAAAAAAGAAACAAATTCAACCTAAAGGCTCTAGAAACATTTGAAGAAAGTGACAACATACTTTTTATAATTTCTTTTATTATACTTATTTTACCGATAAGGATATACATCAGAAATAGTACTTTAGGGGATAAAGTGTCCGAGGAATCCACTGGCTGAGGAATAAACTGTCCGAGGGATTAAAAGACGGGTCACTGTAGGTACCAAGTAAATTTTTTTTTGTTATATGTAAGTTTAAAAAAAATATATTTTTAATGTTAAAAAAAAATATATATATATTTCTTAAATTATATCTTAAATGCCATTTTATTTAATATTATTAAAATAATATTAAAAATGTCGACGTTACGATCATTCTGTCCCGGCGAGAATATATTATAAATATTGGACGAATACAGCGAATCTAATCCATTACCTTTGCGGGGATGATTGATAGCCGTTTACTCCTAATATTAAAATTACCTGATCATGTTTCCATTTGGGTGTACCTATATTGTGACTAAAAATACTGTCCCAACCAATTGCTCAAATCAAATCTGTTTTCTTGAAAAACAAATTAAAATATTAATATTAATTTCGTCCAATCGGCTTTCAAAGCTGTTTTTTTTACATCTGGAAAAAATGTTCTAACGGAAGATGTTTTTCCATAAAAAGGTGTGATTATTTATATTTGCTTCAAGTTAATTCTTGTCTTAGGATTAGGTACCTACCTGCACTTTTTATGTTTAAATTATTTAACTTTACTTTTTTAATGCACGGACTAAAGGACTAACATAATATTTTTGCATTAGCTGTAAGATGTCAATTGATAAATGCACCAAAAAGATTTTGAATTAAGAAAGTACCACCAAATTGTAAATTAATTTTTAAGATGCCCACAAATTATCGTTTATTTAAATTCATTATTGATATTATTTATAGTGTTTCTGTTTTTGATTTTCATTGTGTTCTTTCTAGTGTTTATTTTGTGCCAAAAGAGGCAAAACACCAATAAGATTGGTATATTTTCACTACCTAATGCTGAAACCTATATTACCGATGATTGGACTAAGTATTTTATACTAATCGTTTCAAATGTCTTTGTTTCCAGTCTAATTAATTCATGTTTAAAATTTATTATTATTATTATACTCGAATGTCTTAAAATGTATTCAAATTACACTTTTAAAAAGACGCCACGATTGGACGCAACTTTCAAAATTAATTTGTCCGATTGTGGCAACCCAATGCCAGCGGTGCAAACTAGGTTTAAATTAGGCAAAACCAAAACAAAAAAAGGTTTTTTGATTCTGTGACTTGTCTTTTGATCATATGAGTAAACGGTAGTTTTAATGAATCAATTACCTTTATTCTATGTACCAAGACTAAGGAGCTACACGTTAACAAAGTTAGGTAGTCCAATCATCGCAACCTTCCCATATCTAGTCCATTCGACAATATACGGCTCTCTAATGTCAGCAGAAGGTATCTTAATCGTGTTTCCTTTCCCCTCCCTACTGGTACCTACTGTTACTGCTACCGGTGCCAGTGACAGTGCCCGTGACGGTACCAGTTCCAGTGCCAGCGCTACCTCCATCCCTAGTCGGTCCTTGTGAACACACTGAAGTCAAATCACGTCCTTAATAGATACTCAGGAGCAGATTGTTCCCGAGTGTTTTCTACTGAAAATGGTACTTCTACTGAAATAACTCTCGTCTCGGGACGTTTGGCTGGAGCACCGCATAAGAAAGGACGACCGAATCTTTTAGACGTTGTGAATTATAAAGTGAAAATATAGGTGAGACAGATGAATTAAAAAATATTTCTGATATTATTTAAAACATTCATTGTTGATTATCTATTAATATATAATCATTTTGCTAAAACCCATTTAAAAAAAAAAAAACAGCATATGAACTATGCAATAAAGTACCAGCCATACAAATACAATTATTGGAAATACCCCTGCTTTGCTTTACATATTTAATTTCAGTCTACATATGTTCTTGGTAGGAAAATTATAAGACAGTATCAAGCATATTATTGTAACTAATTTTCTTCAATGACACAATATTATACGCTTATGAGACGAAGCCAAAATTTGGAAAACATATAAAATAAGTTTTTTATTTATCGAATAGAGCTGATTCATATAGTGAAATTATTTAACTCTGGATGTGCAAAAGAGCGTTTGATGGCTGATTTTTTTTAAATATGTCTTTCTTTCTCACTATTATTGTATTGTTGTGTATATTTATAAAAGATCCACGGGTGTTAAATAAAAAATAAAAGTAGCAACAATAACTAAATTCAAACATGAAATAAAGAAATGAATTGCTAAAATAGGTCACCTCATTATGGCAGACTACTATAAAGCATAATATACGTAGATGAGATTATTATTTTACCTAACCTCAATCTAATAATACAATCTGGACAAACATATCTTCCATAAATATTATTTTATTTTGTACGTTGGTTATAATATAATTTTTGACATATTATTAATCAACCTTAAAGAAAGGATGTTAAAATGTATTTAACCTTACAATTTATGAAGCATTTAAATATATATGTGCGAATGTATGTACCTTCTACGTTTGTCGACACTTACGGCCGCTGTTCCCAATCCTACTAATCAATTACTAAGCCAAAATTTTGGCTTAGTAATTGATTAGTGCACACCTACGCTTTTTCCAACACACAAGTATCGCTTAAGCATTTATCTTAACCTAAGGAAGCCGGACTAGTGGATTAAACTCGTTTCGGCCGCCTCAGTTTTGGACTAGTTCTTAAAAGTGTCAACAGAGTAGAAAAAATACTGCGAAAACAAAGGTCGCTTTGACAGAAGACACAGTTTCGCGCTCATTTCACTTCTGTTGTATTGCATTTATCAATTATCATTTTAATTAATATGGATTGAGAAGTTCGGATGCGTGCGGAGCAGAGACGAAAAACGGTTAATTTATGCGAAAAACTATGTCGTTTTCGAATATTCGCCAAGCCAAGTGTCAAGTCCAGTACCTACGGTCAAGCTGACACTTTATTTTATATACGTTTGTTTAAAAAATATAAGATGTCAGTTCATGGATAAAAATATTTTAAATAAATTACTTGTATTAATAATAAATACAACAATTAACTCTATAATATTAATTTAACTTCGAAAGTTCTTACTTTTAAGTCATTTTATTGTCTATGAAAGTGGGCGAGGCCAGATAACATAAGATGTTTGGGAACAACATAAATCGAGCGCTACCCTACAAAATGCTTGGCTGATCGCGGCCTCAGATGAATCGATTTAAAAGTTAGAAACAGCGGCCGTAAGACTCGACACAGTTATTTCCTAGTGAGACAGACATCGAAAAACATTTATAATCATTCTTTATGTATATAAATAAATAATAAAAATATATATTATCTGATGGCGTCTTTGGTTAGGAAAGAAAAGCAGACGAACCGAAGAAAAATACATTAGACGGACGAGAGCAATCAAGGACTGGCATATCAGTAAAATGTTGATTGTGGTCAATATCTAAGCTCTTGAAAAAGAAGGTTACAAATAGCACGGTCACCTACAGACAAAATTTCCATAAAAAACCTCACTGCATAAACCTTTAACATTTTAGTTACCTTAACAAACAATCCTAACTTTTCAAAAGACTTCCATGGGATCTAGATTCCAAAGTAGATAATAGAACAATGTAGGTGCACACTATTTAATTACGTAAAATAAAAACTTGTACCTACGGCGTGTCGCATTTTTTATCTGTAATATCAAATAATAAATTAAGAATGGTGAATTTTTTAATCATTGTTTACCTGTAAAAACTTTTATCTTTTTGGAACAAAAGATACGTATTTATTTAGAAGGGACATCCCTTATAATACTTTTTTTTTTAAATCAGATATTCCAATGATATTTTAGTAATTTAATATATATGTCAAAACTAATTGCAAAATTTGCATATTTTAAATAAGCAGTTAGTTCTTAAAGAACAATTCACAAGAGGCAAAATGACATAAAGCTTCTTATTATATTTTGGTAATTATAAAAAAGTGGATTTTCAATACGGTTGTTGGCAGGCATAGATGAAGTTCAACATGACAAATTATATTTAAAAAAACTTTTTTTTGTGTATAAGGCAATTCACCCTAAGAAGAGTACTTACTGCGTACGCGTTAAGAGGATTACACAAGTCAAAATTATGTACAATCTTAATATGCCATTTCAATGATGCCATTATGTATGTTTGCCATTTTCCATATATGCCATTTCACGAATACAGAAACAGTCGATTTTAATACAATAGTGGTATTTTTTGTGAATAATTTAAAAAGAAACAAGAAAAGTCAATAGATGTCGCAAAATAATTTAAAATGGATAAATTTATCCAAGAAACATATCGCATTTAGTTCGAGTTGAATCTTGCAATCATACATAAAGATAGCAGCCAATAAAAATATGAATGAAGATAATGTTGGTAGTTCTCAGTCTAAGAATGATACAGTAAAGGGATAGTCGGATAGGGACCCATTAGCGCAGTTGGTAGAGCCCGGAAAGCCGAAGGTCCTGGGTTTGAGTCCCAGATGTGACCGCATCTTTGTCTGATTTTTCTGTTTCAGATTTTCAATTGTGTTTCGCTAATATTTTCTTCATTAATTATAATATGACATTTTTTTATTCAGTTAGCGATAAACGATATAAAAATCTTCATATTATCTAAAACATATTTTTCAAATATGCATAATGTAACCCGATTCGTAATAAAGATTCATCGAAAATAGTGACTTCACATTAAACTTCGTCTTCACTCTTCTTCGTCGCCTACGTGTCTAGAAAATCAGATCGCACTCTACTTTGTGGAAGGTGGTGCTACGACTAGAGAAATGCCCCAAGACAAGATACACGAAGTATTTAATAAGTGTGGGGCGTAATACGATTTTTCGCTCAAACGTTTCTCTGCGTAACTGTTCCATTCCGCTAACGTCTGGGTCGTTTATTAAAACAGATGGATATAGGACATAGGATTTATTAAACAATCCATCTCACGTTTATTATTATGTATTTTAAAATGATCTAGGTTTCTTCAAAGCACCGTTAACAACAATGATAATAATAATATTTGGATGATTTGTTTAGCGCCGTTTGTGTGAAAAATCACCTCAAATGAGATGTATAAATTAATGATATATTTCTACAATGCTTTATCTTACTACTGACCATGGCTAACAGATTGCATCCACCGGTTTGTCGATCACTAATATAAAACTAAATTTACAAAGCATTTGACCATATAACGTGGTACTGCGTTAAAATTTTGAAAACGTGACGATACTTACCTGGTAGGTAACTTGAAATTAATGAACGGTTTATTAGAGAAATATCGATACAGTTTGCACACGGAGGATATAATTGGGAATAATTGATAATAAAATTAAAGCACCTAGAAATAGCGACCATTTAACCGGTGTAATTAATCCCTGATGAAAACAAAATAATCAGAATATTTATACAATTATATGACCAACACCGAAGAGAAATTTAAAAGTAATAAGATTCTCAACAAGTAATTCATGCAAAAATTCCTTATGTACTGGACCGTACCTACATAATATGAGATGTAACTGTACACTGGCCTCTGTGTTTCCGCCTTCCTATAACATGGGTCTTTTCAAAACCCACGTTCACTCCTTCCTCTCCTCAAAAAGACTCTTCTCACAGCATCTTCAAAGATGACATAGGCCCTGAGGGAAATTATTTTCCTCAGAGCCTCATGTGTGGAGTTAATGTAAAAAAAAAAAAACATAATGAAATTCCATCAATTATCACTTAAAGTGATAGGACATTCAAAAACTATCCATAAATAACCAATATAGTCAATTTTCTTTTTAATTAATAAAATAATATTTTTTTGTTGATGCATAATTAAAAAAAAAACACTAAAATCACCAATCGCATTATCAAAGAAATAAAACTTTAAAAATCATTAAGATACCTTCACACGCATATTCATTCATGCTTGACGATTTCGCTCGACCGAAAACGTTGACTTGGAAATTTCTAAATATCGTAAATTTCTGTCGAACATCGAGCAATAATTATGACCCTTGAATCGTTTTCGCATCGGGCTGTTGCCTCGGTATTGAACCAAAAAGCACCGATCGAGATGGCACACACGTTGAGACATATTGAATAAACAATTTTAAAAAAAAAATATATATATATATATATATATATTCGAATAAGCGCGAGTACTCAGCTTAAGATTCAAATTTAGATCTATTAAACATTTAAACAAAAGAAAAACATATTTCAAATAAAGAATTATTAATTAATGAAATAACTTTGGTACCTACTTTATCGCTTGTCGTGTATGATTTATGATTATCAGTCCCAATTTTTAATATTGAACTTTAATATTGTTACGCATTACGCAGGAATACAATTTCAGATGAACCGACAACCAAAATTTCATATGTGAATTTCCGCGATGTGAGATTTTAATTTTGACCGCAGTAACTATTCCAGATGCCCTGATAAGTTTCCAACAAAATTGTATCCTTTCCATTCTGCGAATAAAATATATGTACCGTTGGCACGAACAAAATACCTTTATCATATTATCGTCCCAGATTTAATACCATCAATAGTTGTACAAAAACAATAAGCCCAATGTTATCGTCCTTAAGGGAGAGATGATCGGCCCTTCATGGGGAGGAGGGGGAAGGGAGGGTCGGGACCAAAAGGGACCTAATCTACTTTATTCACCACACGTGGGTTGTGATACACCCTTCAGAGACAGCACGTGAAATAATACAATACCCATAAATATTTTGAATGCAACAGTTTTTCTCCTTTTTGTATTCGCTAGAAAATGATTTATGAATGAACGATATTTAAAAATGAAATGATCACAGCGCTTTTAATCATTTTTATGTTTTTTTTTTGTGTGAATACCGCACAAGAGTCCCAACTGCACCCAATCAGAAGCCAGTGAGACTATGGCATGCACAATTGGGGTATGTTGTGAAGCTGAAAGTAGTGGAAGAAAAAGGAGATGGGAAAAGGGTGTGGGGAAGTGTGACTATTCCGATCTAATCACCACACACGGCTAAAGCCATTACCAGCAACGTTTCAATTCTGAATGGTGTCTTGCCACCAGAATGATAATGAGAGGGATAGGAATCTAAGGGGTCAATGTGTGGACTTATAAATCCATCCCTCCCTCACTGCGGTGCAAGGCGATGAGTCGAGAGAGTCCGGCTGGAGAGGTCAAGAGGTCTCCCTCAACCAAGCTCTTCCGATTCGGCCCGCCACGCTGTTGGCCAGCAAACGTAATACATAGAGAAATCTAACACCATGAACCCGGGAACCCATGCTAAGTCACCAAACGTAGCGAATCACTTGGGGAGACCCATGGCAAGGGTGTTGGTTATCCAAAAAATTGTTCCCGGGGTGGCCGTACCAATACCTACCTCACAAAAAATTCAAAATTCAAATTGCAAGAGTCAAAATTCGCTGATGTACGGAGCGTTGAAGATATCTGTAGAATTACCAGAAGAAATAAAACTAAAAAAAACATAAAAACATTTCAAATTAAATTACGCAAATATGTGATTGATATTTTGTAAATGTATTACTTTAATTATGTATATATATATATATTTATATAAGGATTGTATTAGGACATAGATAACTATGTACCTACTAAAAATTCCTCAATAAACAATAATAATAAATAAATAAACAATTTTTTTTTTAAATTAACAAATTTTGGGGAAATTTTATATTGCCGTGAATAAGCAAAGATCATGGAATGCCAAATTATAAATTCACTCATAACAGACACATCTTGTTCATTCAAATTCATACTTTTGTTTTGTTAAGTTTAATTTATCTGACTTATGAATCGGAATTACTCGTATCTTTGATTTCGTTTTTTTGATAATGCCTTAGTAAATAGATATTGTTACATTGTAGCAACAACTATCGATAAGAAATTTTTCAGATTGGAAGGATTCATTATTTTTTTGCCTTATAACAAATTAATTTTAATCAAGTATTACCAACACTTAAAACTAATTATAACTCACGTGCTAACACTATCATTACGTTGTGTTCATTCATTATCAAATAAAAATCAACATCATGTAAAACATCATGAACATAATATTTTCTTTCCGTTTTTTTCATAACATTATGATATAAACATTTCCAAAGACATTTTTACATAAAATGATAGGTTATCTTATTATTTTCTATGTGTACAATATGTACATGTTTAGTGGTATTATGTTGACTAAGTTTGCTTGTTCTAAAGTAATGATAAACACTTGATGGTTAATTACGGAGTTGTTTATTTAAATTAAAAAATCAACGTAAACAATGTCGCGTAAAAATACAACGGACTGTTATGAATGGATTTAACTAGTAGGTTTACTGGTTGGTTACTGACTGATTCGTATGGGATCGCCGACGCCTTATATAGCCGACTCGTTTAACAGCTACTGGAAAGGCAAGCAAAATAAACACGAGGTCCTTCGTGCAGATTCGGCGCGGTATTGTGCATTAATGATTGCAGCTCTAGACCTTTCGAGTAGGCAGCGCCGGATCTGCCATACGTTCAAAAACGTGCAAAAAACCTGGCGCCCACTACGAAGGGGCGCCGTGATAAAATAAATATTGTTTTAAAATTCAATTAAAATATTCCCCGAATCGTTTAAAAATTACTCGTAATACGGAATTATTAGTTCGCGCTGGCAACACTCACTTCCCATATGCGTGAACCTAATGCGCGCGCATCGATGGTTAAAATTTAACGAAATACGGATTTGACTTACGTCAAGGAATTTTTTTCCAAATACAATATATTTCATACGAACGTAAGACCTATTTTTCCTTGTTGCTCTTACGACCATTGTATCGTTCGAAATTCAACAAACATTGTGATTGGTTCATTAATCGCTTCTCGTACGCATCTCCCTTCGTTGATTACAAGTTGCTCTTTGATGATAGTTCGTCGCTTTCGCCGCGTTATTGGTTTATTTATGTTGCCATTCGCGCGCGATTTGGCACCTTATTAAACAAACTGATCAGAATATTATTATTTCTGAACTAAACTGCCTCATGTTTTATATTATATTTTGTTATGATGTTATTATTTTGTCCAGTGTCATAGATAGCTACCGCCAGGTCATTTGGAAAAGTTACTCTTGATTCTTGTTGGCGGGATATTAATTTATTTTAAACGTATTGCATAAATTTTATTTTTATTTTTTTTATATGTATATAAATTTTTTATCTGAATTTAAAAAAAATGTTGGGGGGGGGGGGCGCCATCGGTAGTTCCTGCACAGGGCGACAGATTTCGTAGAACCGGCGCTGCGAGTAGGTGGCGAAATAATAATTCCCGCGAGGTACTAATTGTACGGTGCCACGATAATTTTGATGGCGAAATAATTGTGTAATATATTCAATTTTTTCTGAAACACGTATCAACGCTTCTCTAAGAGAAGCTTCGTAGATTTTGTAATTGAATTTTGGAAAATGTGTAATTAATTAGTTTTAAGAATAAAAATAACTAATAGTTTACTATTCTCCGGCCGGGATATGAATCGAGTGATTTTTTAGATGTTACTACTGCTTTGCACATCTTGTTTATCTTCCGAAGAGTGTCCCGTAAAGGTTTTTCCCCTCTCACTATTCCCCGGATAGAGATGTCACGCTGTAATACGCAATAGCGCCGCGCCGCCCGCCCAGCGTCGCGATGCCAGCGCCGCTTTTCCCCGTCCTTTCCCGAACGATATGTCACATTACACATACCGTTCAGTAAGACCAAACTGTCATTCAAATTTATACTTTACGATACCTTCAATTGACCTTAATTACCATGGACGTTCGACATGCTTAGATGGTTTGGACACGTAGACCAAATTGGCGGAGAAAATAGTTGATATGACGAGCAAGGTGTTGGAATAATGAGTTGGGGAGACAAGAGAAAGACATGGAAATATCAATTAAACCATTTTCATGAGTGTTATGACATTATAAGTTTGTGATGACTTCAATACCAGTGCTTGGGATTATTCGATATGTGTTCGGTAATCTCCAATAAAGCTCTAGGTTCGTCGAGATTATAAGTTACTTTATTTACCGTAACGCCTGGTTCACAAATAATATTTCACTAGAACAAACGGCCGTTCTTTTTTTGTTCTTGTTTATTTTTGGGGTGTTATGCCGTATTGCGCTACCTCTTTCTTTAGCCAACGTATCGGACAACGTTACAGTGTTCATCATCAGGGCAGACGTGCAGAAACGTCATTTCTGTTGGATGCTCTGACACTGATGGGGCCTGGCTGTCGGTTGTATATTAACGGCTATTTCCGTACCCATTCGTGCATTAGACATGCACGGCGATAGTTGCCACCCTTTTAAAGTACTACTTACCTGACATCTGTTGAGATCCTTCAATACTACCTGAATCAAAGATATCTGTTGAAAGACATTAAAACTACATAGTTCTACACACCACAAATTTAATATAACAGATTAGTATTTAGGAGACAATATGAAATTAATGTAAATATAGCAAGGAGAGTGAATTCGGAAAGAGTTGTTTGACGCCGATTATAAAATAATGTCCGATGTTATTATAGTATACAACACCTAACTAAAGTTTGTAACTAATAAAGAATCTTGTTACAAAATCTTATATTAACCCCTTTTACCTTGAATGAATATAATTTTGTCGATGGATTAAAAATATAACATTGAAGAAGAAGATAACAATAATAATCTAATTTTTTTAAATATGAAAATAAACAAGACTCAGAAAAATAATCAAAGGTCGCAACTGGGACTCGAACCCAGAACCTTACGTCTTACAGGGACATACACCTCTGCCAATTGGGCCACTGCGATCTATTATGAGACTGTAGTAATTGTCAACTTCATATTTAAAATTTCAGAATTAACAATATTATCTTTGACTAATGTTTTTTTTCCATATTATTGGCAGCTACCTTTATTATTGGAAACAAGTATTCAAAGAATGTATTTGTTACCTAGATAGTGTCTTGGATAAATATATCCGATTTTATTTTTATGGAACACCTATTGACTTTTTATAAAAGTCTAAATGAATATTCATTTTTTTTTTATAAGAAAAACTCTCTTTTGAATTTTTGGGGGTTATTCTTGTTCATTTTCATATTTAAAAAAAAAGATTATTATTGTTATCTTCTTCTTCTATGATATATTACATTGATGGGAATAACCTTTAAAAGTTAAAAAGAGAGTTTTTCTTATTAAAAAAAATGTTTAAAAATATGTTCACTTTTGTATTTATGAATATTTTGATACAAATTCGACGTCTCTTTCTGCTCAATCGATGAAAGCAAGAACATTTAAAAATAGAAATCTAAATACAATTAATAAATAAATAAATAACATAAAACAACCTTTCTTATTCCATACAGTCCCAGTTGTTGTGCCGTGAAAACTACAAAGTATTGAACACTTAAAGCCCTCAGATAATTCTATCTCCTTGTTTCTCAACTACTTGAAACTTTGAACGTTACCCCGATTGAAAAGAAATAAATAACAGCCATGTCCACCCTTGGGGAGGTTTCCGATGGAATTAAACGGTGCTTAGGGCTAACTTCGTAATACATCTTGTCTACTGATTGTATGTAACAGTATATGCGTTTCTTTATCAGGATTATTTACCGCGAACAGAAAACGCATAATGTAATAATTTTTACGAAATTACCTAGTACCTAGTAAGTACATACACATTAGAAACATCAAAATACGTTAGTTTTATATAATTATTCCTTTTAAGGTGATGTGATTTCGATTGCTTAGTAGTGATCACATATTTGCCTTTAAAATAGTTGAGATTTTTTTGAATTAGTCTTTTTATAAGCCCAAGAAAAAAGTATCAGGCCTATAAAAACTGCTTTAAAAGTTCAAAATCTTTCAGTTAAATTCTTTACAAAACGATAGTAAAACATTTAAATATTTGTGCTTGAGTTTCGTACAATACAATGAAACACTCTTTTTGACACTTTTTTCGTGAATAAATCAAAACAGGCGGCTGGTGTTGGACGGGAAGTTAAACCTTATCGCCATCTACATAAGGAGTGTTATTGTCAGCGGCCTGATACTGAATTTTACACAACGTGGTGCATCGCCAAATCGCACTTAAAAAAATACCAATATTTTAACTCTTTTTTCGTTGTTTGTTTTTGGGGTGTTATGCCGTGTTGTGCTACCTCCTTCTTTAACCGACGTTTCGGACAGCGTTGCAGTGTCCATCATCAGGGCAGATCTGGCAGATCCGACGATGTGTCCAACGAAAATTCTTTTGGCCGTGAAAATCTAAAAACGTATCCAATATTTCAACTGTTTTTTTTATGTGGAAGTGATTCTTAAACTAGAGTAATATCTACATCAGTCGCACTTACTAGGGGCTTATCATTAGCAATTTATCTACCTCCTTGGGGTACAAAAAATAGGTAAGTATATATTTTTCCACCTCACCGATCATACTTAATTCTCAAATGCCGATTTTTTAATACTAAACAAATCCAATCACGTCATTGAACATGTGTGCAGAATCCAAAGTGGGGAAAGTGTAAAATAAATCTCGAATCCAATTACCCTGATATTATTCCCTTCTACTTTGTAGAGAAGGAGTGTTGCCAATCGAAGGGAATCGTTTCACCCGTACATTATAGTAAGGAAACCGATTAAAGTTTTCCCGGAAAGAAAAACACATTCTGGTCCCTAAGCAGCCGCTTATTTGTCGCTACATAATTTTACAGGGACGTGCCTCAGATGCCAATGTCTCCGAAGTTTTATATTGTGCAATGAACAAAACCCTTTTCAGTTTGAAAACATATAAAGTTGAGGATGGGGGGAGTTCCATGGGAACGAGATGATATCGTATCAAATAAAGTTAGGGACCTCTACATTCTATTAAATAACATAGTAGATACTACATACGTACGAAAGAAAAACTTTACAAAAAATTTGACTAATGGATTTGCTTGTGTATATTAGATGACAATAATTCATAATTCATTAATATTGCGGGTTTTTACAAACATGTTATATATAAAAATATATTTTTTTCAAGAAGTAAAATGGTAAAAGAAATGAAAAAAAATGTAATAAGCAGTAATTGTTGAATGAAACACTAGTATGTATTGAATTATTTTGCGGGTAAGGGATAAGCCGACGTAGCTCAGTGGATAAGAGCAGTTGACCGGAAATCAGAAGGACATGGGTTCGAGTGCCGTCGGCGGCATGTATCTTTTCTCGGGAGATTTTTTCAATGTGAATGAGTGTTTCAGGCTAATAATTATTGCTTATAATAATTGTGGCGTTTCATTTCGTTAATATGTGTGAGGTGACCGTATTATAATGATTGCTTTTTTCCCTAGGGGGAAGAAGTCATACGTTCATCGTTTCTCTCACTATTGTTTAGTGTGTAAGAAAGAGATGTTTTTTGGTAGTATTAGGTGGGAGTATTAGGGCGCCCGCAGACGAGAGACTTTAGTCGCTGCGACTGGAAAACTATTCCGAAATTCATACAAATTCAAAACAGTCTCCCAACTAATAAGTTCCTCGAGCGCGCCCCTCCATATACCATAATGGATTTTTTGTGTCTAACTTTTGCAACGCAACTGTCTCCGCAACTAAAGTCTCTCGTCTGCATGCAGCCTAAAAAGCGCCCTTTGTATATCCAATTTTAATACAACAATAAAAATAATTTTCTGAAGTATTTTATCATATAGGTAGGTTCCCTACTTCATCGCTTGTCTGAAATATTATTCACAAGATCAGTTTCATTTTTGAAATTCCAATCGAATTTGATTTCATTAAACGAAATTTTACACGTGAATAAATTACGCAAAAATAACTAATGCGCCTTTTTCACAGTAAAATGGCTGCGCGACCGGTTTCATACAAAACGTAGTTTTGGATTAGAGGTCAAAATACCCAAGAAACTAAAAAAATATTTTCTATAATCAAAAGGCATGTGAAATATCTATCTCGGATTGGAGCTACTTTATTTATTTTTGCTTTAAATTATAAAATATAGGCTATTAAAAATATATATATATATATATATATATATATATATAATTTTAGAGGCAACTTAGAGAATTATTTAAATTTAAACATTTAAAAAAATTAAATCTAAACATTAAAAAAATATATATATTTAAATAGGTATGATATATTTAGAATTAAAAATTTTTTTTTTTAGTCACAATTTAGATGGGAGTAAATTTGAATTACAAATTACCTATTTATAAAACTCATTTTATTTTTCATTATATTAAAACCAAGGATTAGGTATGGAGATTTTTTTTTTAATAATTGTAAATAATTCACCAAAAAATTCCAAAGATGCTTCCAAAATGGACTATTACTGTTTTTTTTTAAATTTAAAAGCAAAAAAAGTACCTAGCTCTTTTCCAAAATAGATATTTGACATACCTTTTTATTACAAAAATAATTTTTCAGTATTTTGGTCTCAAATCCAAAACTACGTTTTGTTTTGTATGAAACCGGCCACGCTGCCGTCACAACAACAACTCAACTGCCGAGCGGCAGTTGAGAGGTTACATTTTAACCCTTATGTATAAAGATACTGTAAAAGGACAAGGTCAGAATCGCTTGCGCCAATATTATTCCAGATGTATTCTTTTAATTTTGGAATTGTAGCTCCTCGGAATTCTTTGTAATTAATTATCTATGGTACACAGCCATCATGTGGGCAAATGTCATCAGATATTCAAGAGATTATGCAGCAAAAACTCTCGAACTATGAGTTCTGGCGAAGGGAAATTTGTATATTTTTTCTTGGTCGATGTGACATTTAAGTTCTTGGGCCTTTCTTTTTTTCACAGTGAATCTTCTAATAAGACTGTAAATAGCACTGGAGTTTTTTCATAATTATTTTGAAGGTCTCATTATTTTATAGAACTTCCAATACCTACAACAATGACACCTAACCTAAAACTAAATGTTATTCAAAGAAAGTTATAAATTAATTAGGTTTACATGTGAAAAATAATTAATTCATGTTATGCCTCTATACGGGTTTTTACAAACGAATGATACCTATACATAATAATTTTGTAGAACGGTAATCACGAACTAAAATATGCTATTTTAATTATATAGAACCCATGCAGAAGAATAGTATTATGCTAACACTGATAATTATTATTGAGGTATGTTATTATAACCTTCTTATATCCATATTCCGTGCAGTTGAACACATCTAACAGCTTCCGAGAAAGTATTGCCAACTTCATTACGATTAAACTTATGTTTAAAATAGAGTTTAAGCTGTCTAAAGAAGCGAAGCTAGCAGTCCAGAATGGAGTGCTGGTACCTACCCTGATGAATGGCAATGAAGCATAAAACTGGCAGAGAAAGGATGAAAGTAGACTGAATGCTGTAGAAATGAGATCCCTGAGACGTATGTGTGGTAAAACCATGTATGATCGTGTGAGGAATGCGGAGATCCGAAAAGAATGCAAGGCCGATAGCGTAAGATTAAGAAAGGGACACTTAGATGGTTTGGACAGGTAGAGCGAATGAATGAAGAAAGGAGTGTCAAGAGAATATATGACGCAAATGTGAATGGTCGAAGAAGTCGAGGACGCCCGAGGAAGACATGGCACGATCAAGTGAATCAGATACTTGAGTCGGGCCATGTCAAGAGTCAGAATAATAGAAGATCATGTATGATAAGATGCATGAGGCGAGGAGTGTATGCCAAGACCGAGTTGTTTGGCGGTCCGTCCTCTCTGCCTACCCCTGCGGGCAAAAGGCGTGATGGTTAGTTAGTTAAACTAGATATTACGGTAGCAGAAGTGTTTCACAAAACTATGAAATATAATTATTAAAAAACAAAATCATACGGCTTTTTTTCCAAAAGTCTATTGTGGACTATAGCAAATAAACAAAAAAAAACTATTCAAAATTTATTACAACTTGCGCCTTACTTAAGGTTATTTAATTCATTCCATGACGACAGAGAATTGAATAAATAAACACTTAATCATACGTATCTTATCTAGTGACTGATTATTGATTCAATTACATTAAAAATAATGATTGACAACGACGTACAGTGGCGATACATGTATACGTAGTAATTTACTTAAATGTATCTAATCGCGATAGTATTCTGAGTCGTGTTTACCTCCGAACCCTCAGTAAACAACGCTACAATAAACTAATCATTCCAAGTGACGGATGCGCTTTTTGTGACGGAGTTTCAGTTTAGTCGGCACCGAGTCAATAGAGACAATGTTGTCATGGGGTGAAAACGCTCGGTAAAATAGGCAGATACTCCCCGAGTAAAAAGGAAAAGAGCAAATGGTTAATAGTAAATAATAATACAACATCCATGTCAGGGAATTAATATCGAATTAATCAAGGCTCAGTAGTAAGGATAAAAAAATAAGAAATATGTAAATACGAATGTGAGACTATAATTAATTGGACAATGTGAAAATATTTATAAAAACTTGACTCGTTTAAATTAGAGCAAAAATCTCTCGACAAATATTTAAAGAAGCATTTAAAGAAATACTCTGAATTTTGTCTTGCGTATTAACACGTTAAATAACAGAAAAAATGTGTTTTTATACTTAACTAGCTCACCCGGCAAACTTCGTACCGCCTCAGAATCAATAAATGTTGTGTTTAATTTATTAGCTGAAATAAATTAAGTCTTTATTACGTTAAAATAAATAGGTACACACTCTAAGTACATACTATAAGTTCAAAAAATGAAATTGAGAAATGTTCGACACACTACACCATTGACAGTTCGAATTGATTCAAATTATGTCAACCAACGAACATTATTTGAAAAGCCGTTCCATACAAAATATATGAAAATATTAATTTTCTTCATAATTATTTTTCCCGTGATTTTTTCCGATGTTTTAATAGTTATTCTGTTAATGGGGACGGATACAAATCCAACAAATCAAAGATAATAAAAGTCTGTTCAGCCGTTCTTGAGTTATAAATGGTGTAACTAACCCGACTTTGTTTTATATATTAAGATGAAGCATGCTTCGCGATTTTTTTCTATCAAGGGAATTTCACATACTTACCGTTTGGGCTCGGTAAGTAAATAGATATTATCTTCAAAAATAACATATATTTTTTTAAGTATTTAAATACTTAAAGTGTTCAAGGTTGAATTTGGCAGCCACCTCTGATCTGGAGCCCCACAATACTTTAAAAAGGTTCGACTCTTTGCGGAAAAGGGCGGTCCGTTTGATATATTCTCCCATCTTAACAAACCGATTGCAATCTTTAGAGCACAGGCGTCGGGTATAAATGCTGTCCTTGTTCTACCGGTATCTCAATGGGAGATGCTCTGACGAACTAGCATCATTGATCGCCTTCGCACCGGTGCATAATTGGGAAACACGCCAAACGCGTGCCCAACATATGTACACGGTTGACATTTGTCACATGAGAACGGGTCGTTTCTACGACTCGTTCTTGAGTTCAGTCAACAGCTCAACTGTGGAATGATTTTCCGGCCTCTGTGATTTCTTCCTCCTACAAAATGGGTATCTTAAAGATTCATGTTCATTCCTTCCTCTCCTTAAAAAAGACCCTCCACACAGCATTTTTAGATGACATAGGCCCTGGGGTGAATATTTTCCCCCGGGCCTCCTGTGTGGAATTAATAGTTTTGTGCGAATACAATCTCAAATCTTCCAAGCAAGGCATTCAAATACAATGTTATATCGGCGATTCAATCCCGTATTTTTTGTATGCTTTTTGTGGCATATTACGTTTATTTGGGGACAAAGCTCTTAAGACCCATTGACCAGCGGCTGAGAATTAAAGTTTCAAAATACTTTGAACTGTACAGGGAGGTTCCGATTAGAAAGATCGATTATTCCCGGTTTCAAATTTTTTTAACTAAAAATTTAATATCGATTTATTTCATTCAAAACTTGCTTTAATAATATAAATATGCTCAAAACGTATAATGATAAATTATTAAATATCGTGTACTTCTTGTAAGAATTTTTTGATCATAAATATTTATGATTTTTCAATAATGTCTTTACTAGATTATGTATTGATTTATTTTTCTGTATGATTATATGATTTGAAATTTGTGTTGTATAATACATATTTGATTTGAAAAGTTAACAAATCTGCCAACTACCGACGGTATAACCTTAGTATATTAAAAATAAATTTAGTTTTCAAAATTTAAAAAGTAAAAAAAAAAACAGATAAAATAACAATCTTTTATATTTCATGTTTATATTTTTTTGTAAAAAAGAGCATACGTGTAGAATTTGATAAAAAAGGGACAAATTTCCGGTATCGTCTGGTTATACCCTCTTAATTCATATTCATACGGCGTATGTACGGGTCCACAAAATAATTTATCTTAATATTTTTAAAGCAAAACTTGCAAAAAGTATAAAATAAAATAATAAAATTGGCACCATCTAAGAATACCTTAAACGTATGTTTCATTTAACCTTAATATATAATTATGTGTACATTAGAGTCACGTTTCAGTGCGGTGCATTAGATCAGATCACGCTCAGTATCACTCTGGTGGAAGTCACCATTAATATTCGAAACGTTGCTTGAAATGGCATTAACCGTGCTTGGTGACCATATCTGAATAGCCAGCTCCTTCCAAAATGTTCTTCTTCCCCATTACCTTTCCCTCCCCACTCCCTTCAGCCTTAAAACAAAGCTGTTTACATAATAAACCGGTGATATGATTAACCGGGCTACAAATGCTGTTGAATGCTGTACGATATTGTAGCGTCGGTTACACATCCAGTTAATGCTAAGGCTAAAAGCTAAGTTCTCCAATATTGTACAAATGTCATTATCAGCTATAAAGATGTAACGGGACGTGGGTACTTGATTTACTTTAACCAGTGATTCCTAATATTATTTGAAGTAAAAAACGTATGTGAAATTTTGGTCTCCGTTGATATTTTGAATGTTTTTTTAACTTTACATAAACTGTAATGTTTTAGGATTCACTCAAAATTAAAAAGGAGACTTTTTTAATAATACACTTTGTTTTTTAGCGTACAAGTATAAAATTTTATTTACACCGAAATAATACAACCAAAGGAATTTAATTTCCCCCCAACGGAACTGATATGTGTTTCTTTCTAGGTAGTTTGATGCAGAAGAGAGCAATAATTAGTTTTGCAAACAATATATTAATTTCAATTCCGTTGGAGGGGATGGGAGGAGCCTGCCATCTATCTTAATAATGTCAAACTATTATTCAAAATCTTATGGTAAATTCTGACCTAGATTCAATTTCTGACATAAACATTTTTAAAAAATCTGTAGGTCTTGGAAAGGTAGGGTCGGGGTGTCAGATTGAGTGGTGAGTAACCACTGTGACCTGTAATGACATAAGAAAAATTATTTCTTTTTAATAAATAAACTTCAAAAAGGTCACCCGAGACCAAAAGAAAATAGCAAAAAAGAAAAATTACACGTTACAATTTTTTTACTGAGTTGTTTCTGGACGAGTCCTGCAGGTTGAATATTTCCTTGATGATAAAAAGCCTCCGATTGGAAAAGGCAACAAAATAACAAGATTAAACATAGTTAGAGATATCTCAAGTATTTACTGATGGTCTGTAAAATAGGCGATTCTGAGAGTATCTTCTACCAGGGTAAAAACTAGACAGGTAAGCTTATGGGGTCAGGCGCCCCACCCTGTTTGGTATTAGGGTGAGCAGTTTGTTTTGACGACTGTCAAAAGGTAAAACTGTACAAACAATTCGTTTTAATCATTCTAAAAGGCTACCTCTGCATAGTGGAGCCAGATCGGCACCACTATACAGAGGCGAACCATTTTAGGCGGGTACTTATTAATTATATAAGTCGAAAGAGATATATACTACATAGTAGTTTTGTAAACGGTATACTTCGCCTCCAAAAATATATGTTTCTAATTTTTTCTTATTTAATAAGTCAAAACCAAAATTTTCCCCTGAAATCAAAAGATTTGTAAGTAGCATTTTAAAGTACTTTAAATACCTACTAACGACCAGGGCCCGATTAAGGGTTCCAGCCGCCCACAACGTTAGGCCAATATCGTACCTTTCCCTTATTAGGCTAGTTGCCCAACCATTAATCTGACTACTCATTAAAAAAAAAACAGAAAAAAACAGTAGTACCTACCTATCCCTTATTTGGATCGTGATTGGAGATTAGATATGAATTCTTATATTCACAAATGAATGAAAAAAGAGCCGCAGGCGAAAATTTGTCTACGCCGGAAGACTAATGCTTCAGATTTTTATTTTTCGGAAAGTCCCAACAATATTTAGATGGAAATTCTTTAGTATTTGTTAAATCTTTTAGTATTATTTAAAACGGAAAAACTTAAAATATGTCAGCTAGAAACCGAGTGGATTAATGCGCTGTGTTCCTAACCAGGTGTTGCGAGTTCAATCCTCTGCTAGATAAATCCTCCATCATTGCACAAGCAACATATTCCTCCTGACCCCGGGCCTGGTCAGTGTAATTTATACCCTCTGAACTCCGTCTCAGCGGCTCAGTCTTAATGAATACAAAATTATAACTTTATGACATGTCTCCACTCCTATATCTATTTTAATATTATCACCTGTTTTTGAAAGGGGTGAGCTTCGGTTGTGAGGAGGAAAGGGATGGGGGGGGGCATTCCGTTATGGGCACATTCTATTATGGGGCGCAAATCACTGCACCGACACGGAGAAAAATGTTATTCTAAAATACGATCATTTTATTCGTAAAAAGCTAAAAACGGGACTGAAGTTTTTACGAACAAATTAACAGGTTTTCAACGTGGAGTAAGGAAAAGTGTTGAAAATATTTTAATCGCCCAACCGAGTTCCACTCCCCCCCCCAAATCTTGCGCCCTAGACTTCACCCTACTGAGCCTAATGCCGTTCTTCCACGTAGCTACTTACAAGCGACGCTACCGCTACCTGTCATACTATTTTGCTAGTGTAGCGCCTAGCGGCGTTTTCAAACACTATTAATAGTATGGAAAACACGGACGAGCAGCGATCGCGTCGCTTAAACGTAGCTCCATGGAAGAACGGCGTAAGGGTTAATCAGACCCTGCCGCCTACTTGCCAAAGCATATTGAATAATATGTCTGTGATATATTCCAATTTTAACTAATTAAAAAAAAAACTTTCTTTACATTGGTAGATACCATAATATTAAAACGATGCGATTAAGAAAATCCAAAAAAACTCAACAATTTTACATTAATAAAAAAAATATATCTGAGCGAAATGGAACGTGCATATAAATAATAATGAAAAAAGCTGTGGGAGCAATTAAATATTTCTTGTTACATTTTTTTTTTTTTGAAAATATGTAGGTACCTACTCGGATATTGTGAACAATTTTTTTTTGCTCTAAAATTAAGATAATTTTTTTTGCTTATGATAATTTTAAAAATTGCCCCGTTTTTGCTAAAAATCACCCACTTCCAATGATAATGTATCAGGAGCACAGCGATTCGCTGAGTAAATGTATTTTTAATTCTTTTCTACGACTTTTGCGAGACTGTCAGGCACACATTTTTGCGAATTATTCAATCCAAATGGATAAAAATATACTTAGGTATTAGGTGGGTACCGGGTACCCCCCTTCTTATTTGCATACTTAAATTATTAAAACGATTCTCACTTATTAATTACTGAGCCCAATTTTAATTGAATAAAGAGTATTTTTTCTCGCTTCTGAAAATACATTTAATATTTCTATTTTCCACGAACTACATTTAAAATTTTGTAATCAATTTATCATACAGTAGGTACAACTCCGCTCTTTGACGATTAACTTTTGAGTAGCTTTAAGCTCTGATTAATTAAATTAAGCTCTGAAATGTACTAGTATTTTGCATCATAAAACATTTTTATAATATTTACTTCAATTTAGGAGGCGAATAGGGGTACTGCCGCCCCGGGAACCGAAACCTCTGCCATAGGTCACCCTAAGTTGTTCGTTACTTTTGGTGACTTAGCAGGGGTGCCCGGCTATACGGGATGAGGTTGTACAGGTCTTGGCGGTGGATACATTTGCCTACTTACTTACGATCGAGAGGAGCCGTTTTGAAAAGCCTTTTAACCTCTCCTGCAGGACTCTATCTATCCATCGCCTTGCACCGCAGTGGGAGGGATTGAAATTCTTCCTTCCCAGAGCTTCTCTCCCTACTTTACTTATAAATTCTCTCCACGCAGCATCCTCAAAGATGAAATAGGCAGTGTGGGAAATTATTTTCCTCAGGGCCTCCTGTGTGTGAAGCTAATAAAAAAATAACTCTTGATAATTTCGTATTAACCCATAAGTAGAATTTTAAAGCATTTTAAGGTCATTATATAAAAAAAATCTTCAGAACTAAAATTGTACAATGAAAGTAAATATATTCAAAATAAATATCAACACTATAAAAGTCACGGGACTTTTCTCACGGCAGGATTACGACGGGAAGCGAGTAATGGGAAGCAATAAGCAGGAAACGAGAATCTGGGGGAGCGAAAAGCGGGAAGCATGAAGCAGCGGGAAAGGTAAAGTAAGAAGTAGATAGCAAGAAGCAGAAAGTAAGAGCAGCGTGAAGCGGGAAGCAAAAAACATGAACCAGAGCACGAAGCAGAAAACAGGAAGCAAGAAGCAGCGGAAGCGGAAAGCATGCAGCAATTGGAAACGGGAAGAAAGAAGCGGAGGAAAGCTGGAAGCGTCAGCAGAAGGCATACAACAACAAACTGGAAACTAGAAACGAGAAGCAAGAAGCAGCAGGAAGCAAAAACCAAAAAAATAAACAGGTATACAGATGTTAGAGAAGATTACGGGAGCAAAGTAAATAATAATTTAACAAAACAATAAAAGTAAAAATAAATTCTGTGATCTCTTCCGGTCGAGTATCATCCCAATTTTTTAATAGATCCGTTATTGGGAATGTGAAACTTTTTTTCATTTAAATAGAATTAGATATTTTTAACTCTAAAAATCAAAAATAGCATAAGCTATCTACGATCTTTTAAAACTCGTATTTACTTAGGTACTATAATAATAAGATTATTAAAAATACATCTACTGAAAAAATAAAATTTATCTTTTAACATCTTAAATGTTGTTCAAAGTTCGTTAAAATAAAAATGGAAGATGGCTTTTCCAGATAATAATGTCTTAAACTCCTTTTTAACAGTCTCTCAAGCATCTTCAATTAATCAAGAAAATAAGTTATTTTTATTTTTAAGTATTTACGAGCAAGTATTTTTATTAAACCCGAAATCTTCTGTTGATTCTTGCGAAATCTCACAATCGCGGCGCACACGGTTGCCGAATAAAAATGCTAGGTTTGCACGGCTATCGTTATGGCGCCACTAGTATGTTTTGTATGAACAATTTCTAAGAAGAGTAAGTCCCATAGTCGCTGTCATTTATACCGCACATATGGGATTCAATTAGGACTCGCTCCTGGGCAGGACGTAAAATAATTTGTAAGGAAGGTTTTTTTAACATGGAATTTGATTAAGTGTGGTTAAATTTATATTACAGGTTTATCTTCTATGGGAATTTACTGCACAAACGCACTTCAAAGAAATCTGCTACTGTGTAAAAGTTAAAACGTGTATTGATAATGTTCAAGTTTATATAGTGTAGGATAATATGTATAAACGATCCCATCTAGATTTAAAATACATAATGCACACCGATCGGCATGTTAGTCGGTGATTACTTACCACCGGAAGTGGGAATGGCACTAGCGGAAACGGAAAGCCTTTCCCGGAAGCTCCCTCAAAAGGTATTAAGCACACTTCATTACGGATCGCGTTACTTAATCACTTGCTGTTGGCTAGCAGTACTCATCAATTGCCAGACAGAGTTATTCATTTCAGACCGGGAAAATATATTTAGCAAAGAAGATAATTACTTGACAACCTAGCTGTAATGAATGGTGTATTAATTACATAGAATGGTTAAATTTATTAGTGATCGCAACTTTTTAAAGTAGCTGAGTAGCCCATTGCTTCGGGTTCCCGCCTTCAAGTCTTCATCAACACAGAATCAACATTTTCCGTTTGTAATGATGAAGTAGGAGGAAATCAAATATCATTGGGTTATTCGTAACTTGTGAATATTTTTACTCTCTTTTTGTAGATATGATTTCCAAAACACGACATAAAATAACTGCGCTAGAACATTTTCAGTGAGTCGAACTTGCATTGGGTTTTCTAGGGCGTTGCGATCATTAATCACTCATTATATCAATATGAAAAGACAAAAAAATTAACAGAGCACGTATAGGTAAATATTTTTTTTCCCATAGAAAATACAATAAAAACGAGTTGTTTCACAAAAAATCAAATTGCCATTCGTTCATTTCGTTTTTATTTTTTATTTAGAAGCTATATATTTATTTATTTTTTATTAAATTTTTTTATATCTATATATATATATATATATATATATATATATATATATATATATATACATATATATGTAAAAAAAAGATGTTGATTATAATCGTAGTCCTCCTCACTACATAGGAGATCCTGTGCTGAGGTGGACTAGGTTTTGGATATGTTTTCAGCGACTTCTATATATATTTATATAGATAGTTGGAAGGTTCCCGTTAAATGACGGTCCTAAATCCGCTTCAACTTTTGAATAAATTGGGATCTCCAGAAGAAGACAAATAAGTTGTTAATTCGTCAGCTTATTACAATTTGACGAAAAGCTGAATCGCAACTGGAATCGGCGTCCTTTCAAATGTCAAAAACAAAACAAAAGAAATGGCGCTGAATTTGTCAATTTATAACAATTTTAATTTCTGTGAAACAACTGGCCCTAAGTGTTACAGATGGCAGTTATTTAAACATTCTCAATTTTAAGTTTAATTTGGTAAGATATAGGTTTAGGCTAGGTTTTAGAAATTGGTGAATTTTATTTGTGTAATTATTTATACAATTTACATATAGGATTACTATAGATATTCTAAAAGTTTATCAAAACATAAATACTACAATATATTTTGTTAGTTAAATACGCCAAGTTGCAAGTACCTCCACATAATTTTATTTATTAACATTGTTTATGAAAAACGTGTATCTTGTGCAATCGGTGATCATATCTGTTTAATTGGGACATAATTGCGCTAATCGTCATGTAATTAATATTGTCGATTGTATCGAATCAGATATCAAAACAGATTTCATCGTAATGTAAAAGAATTAGTTCTTTTCATTTCAACACAGATTTTTTTTATGATTACAAATTACAATTTCGCAGTATCTTTCGCGAACCAAAATCTCTTTTCTCTGACAAGCGTTACCCAAAATGGGTTTTTTCATTCCCATCTTCTGATGGTCACACACTTCTGAATGCCAATTAAAAACATAACAAATAGCTAATGAATAGAATTCGAAATAAAGTCACCGGTTTGCTTTAATTGCTATATTACTAAGAGATTTGAAAGTTACCCAAAATACCATTATTGTTGTCTACAAGTCGATCCTTTGGAATAACAGAGTTCCATCTGTTGCGGAAACATCACGCGGTTATGGGATCTATGGTAAGCTACCTTAGAGTTCATTATCGCATGACGTTAAAGCAACAGATAGAACATTGTTATTCCAAAGGGTCGAAGTTACACATTAAACACACTGATTTCAGTTAACAGTGTATGATTGCATGTGTCATTTGAAATTGTATCCTGCATAATGTGTAAAATTGAGAGAGTTCAACATAAATTTTTAAGATTCATTAATTTCAAACTCTCCATACCCATTGAACAAATTAATTATGATATATTATTGAAACGACTTAATTTAACTGACTTATCTTCTAGAAGAACCAAGAGCGATATGGTACTTTTATTTAAATTAGTAAATGGCACAATTGACGCACCTGATTCAACTAAACTAATAACATTCAGAGTACCAAATTGTAACACGAGGCTTCAAGAGCTGTTCTTTGTTTATCCTTCGAAAACTAATTATTTCAATAACTCCCCAATCCAAAGACTACATAGGCTTGGAAATAAATTTAGTTCAGTTGATATTTTCGTTTATTCCTTATCAAAATTTATTTCTGAAATTTCAAAAATTCTGTTTCCCACTTACTAAACAATGATGTAACATAATTTGTATATTATTGTTTATTTTTCTGTTATTTTTGTATTATGATTGTTGTAAAAGCTCTATGGGCGTGAATAAATAAATAAATAAATAAATAAATAAAATACTTCAGGTCCAATGAAAATTTTGTTTCCAAAATTGGAACTGATAAGTTGAAATCATATATCATATCAGACAAGCGATACATTAGATTCCAAAACTATTTTATCAAATAAAAATTCATTAAATAATAATTTTTAATAGATTTACCTGGCATGTCAATGTGGATAACCACAATTTTATTAAAAAGGATTATGCATGAAAATAATACGACTTGGCACACAGAGGACACTATATTGAAAATACTGCATATTGTATGATATATAGCTGCTTCTTTAGAAATCTAAATTACCAAAGGATGATCTGTTCATTAAAACAATAGTAGGGGGTTTAGCTAAGTGCCGAACCAGCTTTTCATACATTTTATTCCACAGAGGGCAATGATAACTATTTAATGATTTTAACAATAAAATTATACGGAAAATTGACAATACCTAAGTGTTTGTTTTGAAGGCAAATTTTATTCGTAAATCCGACAATTTTATAATATCATGAATGGACAAAAATTATCGATTTATTAGCTTTTATTTATCTCAAGTAAATCGGGATGACATTGATACGGCAGGTGACTTTAAAATCATTACAGCAAGTTTTGCAAGTTGGGAGTTTGCGGGGTAATTTGGTAGAGAAGTTACGGCGTGCAAACGAGATACGGCAGCTTTGCTCGGGATAGAGAAGTGAATATATTACCGACAAATTAAACTCAACTTTCAGGTTTGTTATTTAAATTCAACCAATTGGCAATGGCCAGCGGGGGAGTGCTTAAAGAAAAAAAATACTTAATTAGCGAAAAATAACGAAATTTTTTTTCCCAATGATGGGAAAGATATTTTGGTAAGGTTTTTCAGAAATCTTTTTGATTGAATGCATTGAAAAATGAAAACCAAGTTTCTAAAGGCGTTATTTTAAAAATCGTGGATTGAAAGAAAAGAATTAGGTATCGATGAATAAGAAACTTTTCTGAATAAGAAAAAAAAAAGTATTAGACATGATCTATATGAAAGAAAAATCTGTTTTGTATCCTTAAATTTCCATGATCTGCAGCGTCAAGAAATTTGGACAATGTTTTAGAACAACAATCTTTTTACAATCAATTTGGACTGTGGGGTATGGGACTTTGAAACGTCAAATTAACGGTAAAATTAATTAAAACAAGACAAGTAAATTGTTTTAAATTATTTTACATACTTTTAATAATAAAAATGATTTTGAAAACAACGTGGGAAACTCGGGCAAACCGGGAGTCATAACAAGTATACAGGGTGTTAAGCATCGTACATGACTTACTTTAATCAGTGATTCCTGAAATTATTTGAAGTAAAACATGTGTTAACGAAATTTTGGTCTCCGGTAACTTTTTAGTTTTTTTTTTTTAAACTTTTTTTTTCTTCAAAAACAAACTAAAAAAAAATTCTCCCTCTTGTTGTCACTGATCAATAAGCCAAGTAACCAACCAACCCCTAAACCAGTCCCTAACTTCCTAATACCTACTGAATTTTATATGTTTTTGTAGAAAAAAAAATATCAAAAAATGTTACCGGAGACCAAAATTTCATTTACATTTTTACTTCAAATATTGTCAGGTTAAAGTAAGTCAAGTACTATCCTTAACAACATGCATAACTTGTAATTAGAATATTACTGGCGCAGTGGCGAGAAAAATTACGGGATATTATATTAAGATTTTTTTTAAAAGAAAGACAAACATTCCCGGGTTACGAATAACCCAACAACATTTGAAAATCTTCTACTACCTGCTTGTGTTGTGATGGAGGACTTAGCCAGCCGAGGAATTGAACATGGAACGCCAGGGTGAGACCCAAACGCGATGCCCACTCAACCACTGACCGGTGAATTTGAAAATAAATATTTGTTTCAGAATAGTTTATAAATTTGAAAAATTTTGACATCTGTCAACAAAAGTATTACACATTTTAAATTTAAAATTAATAACTAATAATCTAATGTTGGTACCTACTTATACTTACCTACCTAACTGAATTGTTCCCACAATCAGTTACAATTTTGAATATCACATTTAAATTCACAGCAAATCACAGTCAAATAAGCATTTTTAAATGATATCTACTTATAATCTGTTATATTGAAAATTTCTTATCAATTATTTTTTTTATAATTTAGTTTTGGCTAGCGGTATTAAAAGTGTTAAAATCGTAGGGAAAAGAATTGGTAGTTTCTATAATTAAAACGAAACTTTGGTCTTTAAAACTTTTAATTACCTACGAGTACTCTCAGTTTCCGGGACTGAATTTTAAATAAGGGGACTACGTTTTCTTCAATAAAAATACCTTCCATGAAAAATGTTAGATTTCTTTATCCTTATTAGAAAAGAACTTTGTGGTTGTAATAAAATCACTATCAAATACTTTGCAAGGTCATTTTTAAGAATCAGAATAAGGGAAGAGTATGTACAAGACGTTGTGCGTTTGTGTATGAAGCAACCGAGACAGAGTATCTTCGCTGCGGAGAAACTACTATATATAAACAGAGTATCTACCCCTGCGGAGAAACGTGATGGTCTGTTTGTTAGTTATATTATTATTGTTTATTGAAGCAAATGAGAGCTTTACATTATAAGCCTTGAAGTTTAAAAAAATTGGAAAGCTCTAAAAACCACTCTGGAGTGAAGTATTAATTTTCAAACAACTTATTGTAATTTTTTAATACAAATTTCATAAAGCAGGAGCTCACTATTATATACAGAAAAATTTGCGGGTGTGCGCATAATACCTCACCAAAGTTTCATCGAAATCGGATGAATGGTATAGAAAATAATTTCATAATGCTAGAGCTTACCACTGTATATAGAAACCTTCACGGACATGTGCACGATAAAGCACCATAGTATTATCGCAATTGGGGAATTCTTTAGGGAATTTGATTTGAATTGAATTCAATTTTTTACCGCATAAGGGAAAAACAAAGAATAATTAATTTTTGTATATTGAGATTAAAAATATAACAAATGTAGGTATAGTACATATTTGTTTATTTGGAGACAAGCACACTGGGGTAGCACACTAGGGTTGAAAAATATTCCAAAAATTAAATGTTTATTTTACTAGACGCATTGAAGATTTTACAAAATCATCCCTGGTCTTACGAATCGTATTGTGTATTGTGTAGTTGAAGTAAATTAATTGGATGCATCTGCCGAATTACAAAAGAAAACGATTCGCTTGACTTACCTTATAAGAGTTTTAAATAATTCCTTTTGGCAATTAATGTATCAATAATGATGTGTACTGTGTACAAGTTTTTATTAGAAAGCAACCTTGAATAAAACATTTTATTAAATTTAATTGGAAAAACTTTTTTAACCACTTGAGCGCTTTTTGCCACATTATGGCACTATTTACAAAACCTCGGATTGTTTTGTTGCCAAAATGTGGCAAATTAAAAAAAAAATTATTAAAACGACTATACAATATATTGTACATTCAAAATATAACAAAATAAATATTCTCTAGATTCTTTAAAATGTTTTAAGGTTAAAGATTTAATTATATCATTTTTATAAATCCTAAAAATATGTAATAATAAACAAAAGATAGGGGAATTCATTGGCTACATACAACTATAATCAGTTTGTATGTCTTCATATTCAAACTCGAATGTATGATTTTTTTAATGATGGCGAAAAAATTTCCTTTAGCAATCCGAGAAAAAATATTTTAATTGCTTGTCGCTCCAGTGGAAGGTTAAATAACCATTAATCTAATATAATCATTGAAGAAGAAGATAATTCTTATAAATTAGAACCAGAAACAGAACAAGACACAGAAAAATAAATTAATAACGTTCGCAACTAACATTCAAAAATTATTCCCATAAAACTGAATGTTCAGTTATACTTTTAGGAAAAGTCAAAAGGTGACTCATATAAATAAAAATTGGTTTTCTAATACACTATCTGTGTTACAAATAAACTTTGTAATCATTCACAAAGATAGCAGCCAAAAATTTGGGAAAAATTAGATGGTATCATTTTTTAAATTTAAATTATGTGATCGAAAAAACGATGTAAAATAAACAGGTCCCAATGGCCGAATTGGTTGAGGCGCTGTCCCGGTAAGACAGATATCTTGGGTTCGATTCCCAGTTGCCTATTTATTTTTTCGTTTGTTGTTCTGTTTCATGTTTCGTTTAGATTTATTATAATAAATTATCTTCTTCTTCAATGATATGAAACATTTTATCATTATTCCGATTTTACGTTAAAATGGAATACTCGGTAAACTGGCATCGTTCCTCGCTGGCTTTGAAACACTGAATAGGAAATACCTAGAATGCGATCTGTACAGATTTGAATATACGCTAATTTATAGAGCTGTTTTAGAGCAATTGATTATCTATTCAAGAAGGCTCAGGGCCTATGTAATCTTTGGGTATACTGTGTGGAGGGTATTTTTATGGAAAAGAAGGAAAGGTAGCTCCGGGAAAGAAAAAAATATGAGGGATGCTTAGGAATGTGTCCAGGAGTGACAAAGTGATCGATTGAGAGACTCTGGCTATAAGTCAAAAGGTCTCCCTCAACCGGTCTCTTCCGATCCGGCCCGCCACGCGGTAGGTGGGCAAATGCATCCATCACCAAGACCTAAACAAACTTCACCCTATGAACCCGGGCACCCCCGCTGAGTCACCAAAAGTAGCGAATCCCTTGCTTCGACCTATGGCAGGGGTGTTGTAAATCCAATAAATGGTTCCCGTGGCGGCAGTATCCAAACTCTCCTACCAAATTGAATGTGGGGGATGCTGTGTGGAGGGTTTTTTGTAAATGAAGGAGGAAGGAGTGAACATAGGTCTTGAAGAGAACCGTGTTGTAGGAGGGAGGAAATACGCAGATCGACAAAAATCATTTCACAGCCAAGCTGTTGAACACAAGAATGACTTGTAAAGCCCCTTTCTCATGTTTTCGTTCGCTTAAGATGAAGCTATACGCCAAATCACTATTTAGATTTATCTTTACGACGAATCGGTTTACATTATGAATATGTTAAAATATGTTATGGATACATTGAAGCTTTTCCTACCTTTTCATTTTAATGGAAATAAAATAAAATTATTAATTACGTTACAAAAAATATAAGCGCAAAGTACTAAATAAATTTTTTTTTCATTAGATAATTTTTTTTTATATTGAATATCTCACAAGAGTCCCAACTGCTCCCGTCTGGAGCCAGTGAGACTATGGCATCCCCAATTGGGGTATGTTATGAGGCTGAAGGAAAGTGGGGAAAGGAAGAAGACGGGGCAGAGGAAGGTGGGGCTGGCTATTCATATCTAGTCACTAAACACGGCTAAAGCCTTTTTAAGCAACGTTTTAATTCTGAAGGGTTGTCTTACACCAGCGCGATTCTGAGAGTATCTTCCACTCTGGAACGTGCCGCAAATATACTATATATTATTTTTTAAATAATTTATTGTGAAATAAACACAAATAAATTAAATAAAAATATGACAATATGAAGTATAGATAAGAAACAGCTTTTTAAAAATACCCCTTTATGGCTAAGATTATTTTTGATTAGATCCATTGACTAACTTTTTTCACTCTTATAAAATTTTGCAAAAAAAAAATTTGGCGCTATATTCCTCGCGCAGATAATACCAAAAATATGCGGATTTTTCAAGGGGTAAGAAGTCAAATATTTCTGGCGTTTATATTCCTCTTAATCAATTTCACCAGAAGCAAGTAAAGAATATCTTAATGAAAATAGCGCACAGACACTCCCAAAACACCATCCCATCGTTTTACTTCTTGGGAGCTTTGAAAGCTTTATAAGACGTTGCGTATGAAGGCAGTATTAAAGTACCTACAGTTAAGTACAGTACAAGAGGAGGTGGGAGGGTAGGGCGCCTCATTAGCGAGACGTAATCACCGCGTTACTCCAGCAAAGCCTCTTTGAAATGTCGACATGAAAACACAGGTAATTGGTCCAAAGGTAGTTTCGAGAAAAGCTGCGCCTCCGTTCACGTTGAAGATGAATAAGCTGTGCTTACTGATTACACACAACTCAACATAAAATGTAGCGATTCGCCTTTCAGACAAACTGAATAATTATGTAATAACTAAGGGGATTATTAACCTGAACAACTTTTAGTTATTATCTTTGATTAAAAAATACATTTAGATGATTTTTGTAGAAAATTAGGAATCCTTTATACATAGTGTTTCGTAATGATACGTGTTAATAAATAATAATATAAAATTTTATAGGAAATCTTTCATGTTTTGATGGAAGCCACGAGCCAAAAAATGATGTATTCTTTGAGGGAATGCTGACTTTCATCTACCGAGGCCGCATCTACACGGAGAAAAATGTTATTCTAAAATACGATAATTTTATTCGTAAAAACGGTTAAAAACGGGACTGAAGTTCTTACGAACAAATTAACAGGGTTTCAATGTTTATTGGCAGGAACATATAATAATAATTTGTTGGTATACGTAATTTCGTACGTATACCAAGAAATTATACTTACATTTTCCCGCCAATAAACATTGAAACACTTTTAATTTTTCCGTAAGAAGTTCAGTCCCGTTTTTAACCGTTTTTACGAATAACATGATCGTATTTTAGAATAACATTTTTCTCCGTGTACGACTCGTTCTTGAGTTCAGCAGCTCGGCTAATTAATGATTCGCCAACCTCTGCGTTTCCTCCCTCCCAAATCATGGATATCTTCAAGACATTTACTCTTTCCTTTCTTCAAAAAGGCCCTCCACACATAATCCCCGAAGATAACATAGGGCTTGAGAGAAATTATTTTCCTCAAAGCCTTCTGTGTGGAGTTTAAGTGAAAATTAATAATAATGCATTGCGATATTGTTTTGAAAATGGGATTAACTAAGTAGGTAGGTATATCCACTTCTTCTAAAGAAAAAGTGTAATTATTAAGAGGCTAGACTTTGAACGACACGCGGAACACCCGCGTCTGTCATTCTGTCCCGCTCACAATAAGCTCACGCACACTTACAATACATGCGAATGCGAAATGTGCGAATGAGACAACGCTCAAATTTACCTACAGAAATCGCTCGAAAAGGGGTTTATGGAGAATACACTTTTCTACACCGAAACTTTCACGAAATTGAAATTTTAAAAAATATATATTTTTTAGAAAGAAGAAGCTACGTCGGTAGCTTTTTATAATTTTATAATTCTTTATGGGAGTTGAGTTAGCAGCACTTTTTCCTTAAATAATATTTTTTGATAAATCGTACATGTTTGACAATGAATTTTTACGTTAATACGAAACGCATCGAAAATTTGAAAACATACCGACATAGTTAGAATTTTAACAATGCAATTTGGGAATTTACAATTAGGGAAATAATAACCATTAATAGCTTCAGTCATTTTACTAAGAAATTATAAATTAGTCATCGTAAATATTGATCTAGATTTAGTATAAATTCATCGTCTGTAAGTGGTTCTGACACCAGTTTGATAATGCCTTCAGAGGGCGAAACAGCTGTAACGCTTAATAATAAATACGAAGCAGAACTTGTTTATAATAAACTGTTTTTATACATTGAATAATAATATTATTGAATATATAAAAGAAATAAAAAATTAAAATGGAGTTCTACAAAATAAACTTAATAACAATAAATACCGACATAGTTTTCACCCTCTAGAAGGCAGTATAAAAAAAAGGGCCGAAAAGCGAAGTCTATCGTCTTAACGTGCCATCGCCGTGCCGCTACCGTGTGAATTATAAAAACTACCATTAGACGGTCGTGCATTTCAAAGTGTTATTGCGAATTCAATCTTCTGCTACCTAAGTTTTCCATTATTGCACAAGCAACATTTCTACATATTACGTTGGTAGTTGAAGAATACAAACATTGTCAGGTTTTTGTCGAAAAGTAGGAATGTAAAAAAATTAAAAATATGTATATATGATCCTCTTAGTAATTTTGTTACGTGGGTACAAAGTATTACTTTATTGTTGTGAAGTACTTTAAGCCAAATCATTATATTTATCTTTTAATAATTATGTTGTTAATAATAAACCATTAAATTGTATACGATTATTCCGAATATTTTTTTATGAGGACTTTGTGGGAATTGCGCCCGCTGTTTATATATTTAAATAAATTTGGCCCAAGTCAGCACTTCTATAATAAATTAGTTATATTGAATAGTGATTACATTTATAAATTATTTAAATTTATAGCAATGATTATAATGCCTCCACTTTCATCATTCTTGCTTCTGGTTCATGAATTGAATTGAAAGAAAAACATTCTCCCCTAAAAATAGTAACATTTTTGTATCCCGTAAATTCTGTAGCGGGTGCATATCCCATATAAGATTTATCAGTAAATACTTCACGTGGAATGATTTTTAGCGTAGAATAAATGCTACGTTTATTGCTTATTATTAAATATGGGAAAATAACTCAAAACCTAAAACTTAACAGAATAATTACTCACTAACAGTATTACTACAGGCAAGACTGGTTAGTGGCTGAGTTGGCGTCGCGTGTGGGTCCCACCCAGGCGTCGCGGGTTCAATTCCTCGACTGGCTAAGTCCTATATCACGACACAAGCAAAATTTTCCGCTTAGTGTGGTGGTAGTAGGAGACTTTAAAATATTAACGGGAAATTCGTAACCCGGGAATGTTTGTCTATCTTAAAAATAAAAATAAATTTTATTTTTTTATTTTTTTACTTAATGAGTTAAACTTGCATAGGTATTTTACTAACTAACTAACTAACTAACCATCACGCCGTTTCTCTGCAGGGGTAGGCAGAGAGGACGGACCGCCAAACAACTCGGTCTTTGCATACACTCCTCGCCTCATTCACATTCATAAATCTTATTATACATGCTCTTCTATTATTCTGACTCTTGATGTGGCCCGACTCAAGTATCTGATTCACTTGATCGTGCCATGTCTTCCTCGGGCGTCCTGGACTTCTTCTACCATTCACATTCGCATCATATATTCTCTTGACATTCCTTTCTTCATTCATTCGTTCTATATGTCCATTTGTAATATTTTAATTAATGAAGATAATATTAGCGAAACTCAACCGAAACTCTGAAACAGAAAAATCAGAAAAGATACGGACACATCTGGGATTCGAACCCAGGACCTTCGGCTTTCCGGGCCGAAGAACAAGAAGGAGCGGTTAAAAAATGAAGATAATGCTGGTAGTTCTCAGAAGAAGTATGATACAGTAATATGACCGATTCGATTGAGTTTCGCTAATATTTTATTTTTTTTAAAGACAAACATTCCCGGGTTACGAATAACCTAACAACATTTGAAAATCTCCTACTACTACTACACTAAGCGGAAGATGTTGTTTGTGTTGTGATGGAGGACTTTGCCAGCCGAGGAATCGAACACGGAACGCCTGGATGGGACCCAAACGCGGTGCCCACTCAACCACGTCTTCATAAATTAAATATAATAAAAGCTGAACTAGTAGTTCTGTAAAGAGTAAACTTAGCGTCCAAAAAATCTAATATTCTCTTTTGGAGAAAATCAATACACAAAAATTTCTTATGAAATCACAAGATTTTTAAGTAGGTACCAAAATACCTACCTACTAAATTATTATATTATTTAAAAAAAAAACAGTCTTCTGTCCGATTAACCCGTACCGTGCCGACACCAAATTTTAGCTGTACACCAGCTGATTCTATTTTCGTAATAATAATAATTATGATTTTATAAAGTGTACCGTCTTACTAGATAATGTGTTAATATGCGTATAAATGATTATATTCCGAGAAATGGTTTTTTGATTGGGCCTATCGGCTACTTTGGTGCACGAAAGGTGAAAATGATCACCATCTTGAAACCGGAACCGGAACGTAACAGACAAATTTACACATTTATAAAATGTAAAATGGTCGAGTTAAAACCAGACTTTGACAGCCAATTAATTTGGTAATTTTTTCGCGTCATAATAATAAGTAGATATATTTTAACATTATGTATCTTTCATTGTTTGCTCCACGTCACACATTAACTTTGGTATAATTGAATTGTGTAAATAATGAAGTTTGGTTTAGGGGTTGGTTTAAGTAGGGCGACCGGCTTAATAAATTGGGGTAACTTGAAACTGCATTATTTATTATTGATACGTATTTAAAAGCGCTAGAAAGTTCAGTGGGGTGGAAATTAAATAACAAGATACAACTTATGCGCACACAGCTAGAGAAGAATTTTAAACTGTTTGCATTTAGATTAATAATAGTAATATAATGAAGAGATTGTACTCACGCTGTCTATTCGCTGAGGTGAGCTCCAAACAGGCCTTGGCGAAACAGCATCTCTCCTGAGATTTAGTTCCTCTTCTTCTGTCGTCTCAATATCCACTGTCTCGTCATCCGTCAGCTCTTCCGATCCAGGCATTCCAATGCCAGCCTCCGCCAATCCACTCGCTTGCACTGGTCGGAAAGCTGACTGATGAAACACTGGCTTGGTCTCTTGAATCGCACTCGCATTTCTGTGAAATGAAATCAGAGAAGATTCTGCGGCAGTGTGACCGAAGAACAAAGGAGATCCTCGTTTTAGCCACGGTAAAGTGTACGGAGAAAACGGAAATTGATGCTGTTTTGCAGCTTGGCTTTGATGCCAAACATAGTCCATCACCAAACTCCTCGACAAAGGTAGATTGATTTCTGGGTATGGTGGCACTCTCGGAGAAGGAGCTGACAGTGCTGGCGATGGACTGGTAACAGGAAAGTTTAATGTTGACGACCCCGTAGGAGTAGGACTAGCATTATTTATCTTCGCTTGCTTAGGGGGAGTCACTCTTGAGTTATTTTCAGAAGGTCCTGTCGAAGACGCCATCAGCCTCTTTCTGGTTCCACCATTAAACATGGCTTTCACATCTTCCCAGGCATGTATGATCTCATCAGGAGGATTACCACTCAATTTCATGTGCCTCCGCCAGGAGTTAAAGTTTGCAGCATCGGGCTGGATGTATTTATCCCCTGGACCAGTCCGATGGGAATGGAAGATGAATTTATTCGGAGAGAAGAACAACCCACAGAATGTGCATTTGATGCACTTTGCTCTCGAAGAATTGTACCTTGAAGGAAGGAATGCTCCTCTGCATCCCCATGCACATTCATGATGCACAGAAAATGCAAAGTCGTCTGGTAGCCTTGGCGGAGCATTGTCTCCCAAAAAAGACTTGCAGAGTCTCTCTGCCTCTCTTCTGGTGATCATCCCGCATCTCCTGGAAGAAACTGGCATGGCTCCCGCCCTCCTGAGGATCTCTAATTGAACTGGGGTGCATTGAACGCACGTTATACCGAGAGCTACGCGTCTGTTGTGGATTTCATTGTAACTGAACTGTTTCAGAAGTGTGTTGGATATTTGTGCGAGGCAGAGACGTTCTTGAGAGTCGATAACGAGTGAAACTATTGGGACACCATAAAGCAGGACAGTTCCAACCTGAAATATTAACAAAAAATCTTTAGGCTACTAAAATAAGAAACAAAAATTCTTAATGATTTGTATATATTTATTTTGTTACCTACCTGATTGGGTTTTGAAGCAAAGTGCTGATTTGCTGATAAATGGGGCCCTTTTTGATCTCTGGTCTTGTGAGATTGAACCACGGATCCCTCCATTCTGCTGAAATAAAAAAAAACATTAAATTATCAATCACCCTTTAAGGTTATTAAAAAAATATATTTTCTGATTTTGCACCAATATTTTCCTTCGGTCTCTTAAACTCTAAAATTCAACATTCATTCTCAATCAAACTCGAATTTATTTCGATTGAAGCTTCATAAAGATTTCATGTTCCAGAATACTTAATCAAAAGCAAGGTGCTTACTTTGTTTAACAAATTACTTAAACATAAGTATGATTGAATAGTCGGTAAATTTGTAATGAGGATTAACGGAATCCGGCGAGAATTACTATTGACATTGATTTAAACTTTCCCTTAGTCCGGGATCGAGTATCAGCAGCCGCCTTCAGTTGGGATCCTGAAACAATGCTGGCTTCAAGTTACTCGTCTGCGCCTTACTTAAAGTTAAGATTGGATCAGGAATTACTTCTCCCGAATAGTTTTGTTATTTATTTTATATGACGTGATCGTGTTAAGTTTTCACGTTATTTAATTAAGTAACAATATAATAGGTACACAATGATTTTCCTAATCTAAACCTTGTCTTGTTTGTATTATGTAAAAATGATAATGTCATGATAAAAATTCAAAACGAAAAACGTCATTTGTCATACTATTAGCAACTAATAAAAAAAAATCTGTTTTTAAGTACGTATTTCCAATGCTACATGATGTTGTATATTTTAAATATTGTATTGTTATTATGAATCTGCACGGAGAAAAATGTTATTCTAAAATACCATCATTTTATTCGCAAAAACGGTTAAAAACGGGACTGAATTTCTTACGAACAAATTAACAGGGTTTCAATGTTTGTTGGCGGGAACATGTAAGAATAATTTGTTGGTATGCGTAATTTCGGACGTATACCAACAATTTGTTTTTAGATTTTCCCGCCAATAAACATTGAAACACTGTTAGTTTGTTCGTAAGAACTTCAGTCCCGATTTTAACCGTTTATACGAATAAAATTATCGTATTTTAGAATAACATTTTTCTCCGTGTACCTGTCCCTATCTGACAGTGTTTAGCCAATATATATAACCTACGTATGTGTGTTATTTATAATTATCGATTAAAGTCCACCGTCCTGAGGAAAGTATTGATTTAAATTCGGCGCTTTCAATTAAAATGTGCGGCCATGTAGTAATTACGCAAACGTAAATAAAGTTGAGCTTTCATTCCAGTATAATCATAACGTTTCACTTAATTACTAAAAATGTCGATCACTTGAAATTATTTAATCCCTTGTTCAATTAAATGTTTGAAGTGTGTAAATGTCAGAAAACAGTGATTCTAAAACAGTTTTAATTCTTAAGGCTTTTGTAATTTAAAATCGTGAAGTTTGTCCATCTGTTTTAGTCAAATAAATCTAATAAAATTGATCTTGGACGCGACGTAATTTTTTTCGGATCGCAACCATGTCATTTCTATCATGAGCTATTTATAAAGCTATAAACTTTGATATATCCGATTAAGGCGAAACACTACGAAATAATGCAAAATCATATGTTTTTATTTTCGTTGTTTGTTTTGGGGGTGTTATGCCGTGTTGCGCTACCTCCTTCTTTAGCCGACGTTTCGGACAGCGTTGCAGTGTCCATCATCAGGGCAGATCCGGCAGATACAGCAGATGCGACGATAATGTTGTACATAATAAGATAATGATGTACGTAATGATGTAATAAGATAATGAGTGAATCCGACGATATTGTTGTACATAATAAGCCTTCTTTAGCCGACGTTTCGGACAGCGTTGCAGTGTCCATCATCAGGGCAGATCCGGCAGATCCGGCAGATCCGACGATAATGTTGTACATAATAATCGTCGGATCTGCCCTGAAGATGGACACTGCAACGCTGCCCGAAACGTCGGCTAAAGAAGGAGGTAGCGTAACACGGCATAACACCCCAAAAACAAACAACGAAAATGCTTTTGGCCGTGAAAATCTAAAAATGTACCATATGTTTTTAGTTTGAAATTTTGATAGCTTAGAAATATTTTAGTTGCTTTAATTAAATACTGCGATTATAACGCCTTTGAAATAATTCGGCTTTTTTGTAGATCTAGTTAGGTAAGGTAGTAAGGTAAGTATCTTACATATAAATACTGCTTAAAAGTTTAAAAATTCCTACTTACGAACCCGTTTTCGGTTATGATTATATTGTTTAATGTGACAAACAAAGTAATTTAGATGTTTCTTCTCACCGTACCGTTTTATATAATATATTTAAAAAAAACGCATATGAGATATATTATATCTCTTATACGCTTTTTTTTACATAAAAAAATCATCTTCCCTAGGACTGTATTGAGGTTAACATTTATAAATTTGAGTGATGCAGCATTAGTTAAATCATTACATACAAAACACTGACGTTACATGGAGAAAGAAATAAAAATATTACATAAGTCTCCAGATGGATAATATGCATGTTAAGAAGCAATTAAATTTCTAACTGAAATTTAATAGCCTCAAAATTATTCTCGTAATTATTCTCTGTAAATTGCCATCTCAACACAAGCATTACTAAAATTAAATGTAATATTTATAAAAAATTATAACTATATTAAAACCATAAATAATCAAAGTTATGGTAAAATATTTAAATATTTGTGACTGATCTTCTGATTTCACAGACTCGGAAATAAATATTCTGATCTGGGAAATATATTTCAACTTCAAAATAAACAATATAAATATTGTTTATTTAATTTCTATTATATATCGAGACACAAATAGACGTCTATAATTTCTGCAATTTTTATTTACATTGAATGTCAATCAAGATGGTATTACCAGAATATTACGAATTGACTGCTTTTTTACAATAAAACATAAATTGATTTTGAATGATTGTTATTTTATCCGGTAAACGCAGTTATAAAATTATGAAAAACTAAGTCTATTTTTAATATACTAAGATTGGTCGTTGGCAGATTTGTTCAATTTTCGAACGAAATATTGTATTATACAACACAAATTTCAAATCATATATACAGGAAAATAAATCAATACATAATCTAGTAAAGGCAGTTTTCAGAATTTCAATTTTAATTAAATTAAAACCATAAAAAAATAAATCTGAGAACGTGTTTTGTGACGAAAATATCTCAGTTTTTCTATTTATTTAAGGCAAAATAAAATATTTCAGATTTTATGTACACATTTATTTTTTTTAGACATTATTGGAAAATTATAAATACTTATGATCAAAAAATACTTTCCGGAAGTACACGATATTTAATAATTTATCATAGTGCGTTTTGAGCATTTTTATCGCTTACTTGAATGTAGGCATAAAATTCCCCTAAAAAATTGGCGTATTTTGTCAGAGGCTAAAAATATTCCCGCATTGCAATAAAATCCAAATAAATGGAACATTTGTTAACGTATTCGAAAACTTAAAACTGTTTTCGAAAGGTGACGAAATAGGCTTTCAAATTTCTATATTAAAAATTACTATGTATTGTTTTAAATGTAATTTGTTTTTTGCGAAAACTTTAAAAAGTTTTAAAAATGGCTCACTTTACTTTTTTTCTAACTAAAATTACTGATAATGAAAAAAAAACACATACTTATTTCATTAGATAAAATTATTATAATCCTTACTGTCATCTCACGTTTCATGTAAAAAAAAATCTTAAAAAATTCACAAAGTTCAATAATTTTTTTTCAAATTGCATTTGGTTTCAGAAAGGGGTAAATTTTATTTTTTTGGGGTTTTCTTTTAGATTTGAATATATAGTTTGTTGTATTCTCTTTACAATACCGTTTAGATCACATTTCTGACTATGATAGTAAGGGAAAAACAACGATTTCTGTGAGACGTATGTGAGCTGGGACAAATATGGTCTCCTGTGATTAAACGGGTTTTAAAGCAAGTTTTGAATGAAATAAATCGATGTAATTTTTTTTATTTAAAAATCAAAACAGTCGGCTAGCGTTTAGCAGGAATTTAAACCTTATTGCCATCTACATGAGGAGTGTTATTGTGAGTGACCCGATTGCAAATATTACACGACGTGGCATATTGTTTGTTATTTACTTATTAATTGTTGCTTAAATAAATAAAGGCGATGCTGGATATTAATTATTCATCACCAATAATTTATAAATTTAAACATAAAATTGAGCTAGACACCTACTTTATTGAGCATTTATAAAATATGAAGAAAAAAACAATTTAAAGTCTTGTTTAATTTTTTAAATATCAGATGAATAAGTATTTCAAAAGATCAAAGCTAACAATGGAAATGACGTTACAATAACTGAAAATTCCGAATTCGAAAAACTCTTTAAACTTCATAACACCATGGCGTTTAGGTTCATCTTAAGTCGATATGGTCGAATTAGCTCAGTGGTCAGAGCATTTCCTCGGCAAAGAAGAGGTCATGGGTTCAATTCTCATTCAAACATCTTGTTGGTACTCTTTTTTTTCGAATCGAATCTGAAACTAAATATTAACGGCATGGCTTCTGCTAGGCCCACAGAGTATAAAAAAAAATCACAATTACTAAACATGATTCAGAATTCCATTGTTTCATCGTGCCTCTACTTATGTAATGTTTATGCTGATGGTTTGTTAGGGCGGCTTTAATTACGGTAGGCGGGAAACTGGTTGTATGGGCGGTCCCCAGGGTGGTAGAGCGGGGCGGGGGCGGGTGCGGGGAGGGGACGTTAATTCAATTTGACACCAGCAGCTCGCTACAATAGGAGAGTACCTACTCGCTACTTGCTACCTAGTGCCTCCACACAAATTTCGGTTAATTATTTAAAATCGTCAGTTTATGTCGGACGACAATGGGGATTTTAATCGATTATTTGATTAGTTTGAATAACGATAGATATACACATTAAAATAATTAGTAGGTTGGTAGTTACTTAGTTATATAAAGAACTTTTAGTGAAAACTATCCTAGTTAGTCAATTTTTTTCAAAATTTTTAATAAATATTCTAAAAAAAAATGTCTGTAGATGTAGGTCACACAATAAGAGTTGACTCAAACAGCACAAACTTAGCATTGTGTGTATTGGTGCATATGTATTCGATTCCTTCTGTAATTTCCTTACAAAAAGATAACTTTCGTTTTGGTTAACAATGAGTATTTAGAATTTTTATATTTGTTCGAAAGTTTTTGCTATATTTTTAGTAGGGGAAGGTTGCGATCAATGGACCACCTCATAATTAAACAAAATAACAGTTTTTTTTTAAATCTGAGGTCACGAAAAATCAAAAATCGAAAGAGGAGGGAAAACTAATGAACCTGTAAATTTTCAAATCACGAGTCGTGGGTTCGAACCCCAGTTGCCACCATTGCCTTTTTAACTTTCTGTGGCTTGTTTTGTTTCATTTTTATTTTATTAAAAATATTATCGTCATCTTCAATGGCTAAAGATTACATTGATGTGCGTGACCTTAAAAAGTTATTAAATGAAACAAATAACTTTATGTACACCGCTATATTCGTATAATTACTATTATCGACTTGTTTCGAAATCGAATGTTTCTACGTCAGGATATCTATATTATTTATGTATAGATATATATAAATATTATCTATATATATAAATCTCGCGTCACAATGTTCGTCCTAAATAAACTCCAAAACTACTTAACCGATTTTGATGAAATTTGGCTAACTGTCCAACTTAAAAGATATGATAGTTTTTATCTCGGTTGTCGACTTCACTATTTATTATTGCAAATTAAATGTTTGTGATAGGACAATGATTTGAAATTATAAATTCCATAAGTTTCTGACAGTTTGATACAAAACTCAAGACATAAGGCCTCTGAAGATGGACAGTGAGATCTGTCCGAAACTCAGGAGTTAAAAAGTCCTTCTAAGTATTACGTTACGCGGGTTAACCGAGAAAATTATTCTACATCTTACACCCGTGAAAACTTAATACTAACATGTAAATATATTTTTTTTTCCTGGCGAAGAAACCTTCGGTTTCAAAACATGTCGATAATTGTGATTATATAGATATTAGATATAGTCAAAGTACACAAAGTTATTTGTTTCATTTAATGCATAATGACGCCACAAAGTGATTTGTGATTTGAAAGAAGTGTTTTTATCAATTTTATATAAATAACTTAAAAACAAATCCGTTCCTAAGAAATCCTCAAAACTTTTCACCCTTGTTTCAGAATAATAAATACTCTGGTAATAAAAAAATCCCTTAGCGAGGAAGAAGATAAAAACTCTGGCTTCCAACGTTAATATTAAATTTGTTTCCGCTCTGCAAATTATCGTTCCTTAAATATTCAAATTAAACCAGTGTGAATGTAGCGGCAGTCGCTCCTCCAATCAAACAGCGCCGTTTCCGACGGTGCAATCAGCGCCGTTCCCGCGCTTCCGTTAATTCTGTCTCGTTCTCTCCCGCTTTGGCTTGAATGCCGGGTCCCTCTCCGACGACGAAAAGCAATTTCGCGATTCTGCGAAGCGACGACAAACGTCATTACGAGTTAATAAAAATCTCATTCCGCGGAATTGTCTCGTTGAGGAATTACATCGTGAGAGACTTCACTCGGCATCAAGAAGCACGAGTGTGTTTGGATGGCGAGTAATGAAAGGATGGAAGTTACGACAAATAATAATATTTTGTTGGAAATGGAACTTTGATGAAACTTTCTGGTTTGTTACATGACGGAAAATTATTTTTCCAAGGAACAAAGAACCAAGGTTGGTGGAACAATTGAAATTATGCTTCAAGGCATAGTTAAATTACTTGTGTAATGGTGTACTGGATGGATAAAAAAAATATTTAATTTAATAATCATTTGGTTTTTGATTTCAGGAAAATGAACACTGAAATAAAAAAAAAAAACATACAAAGAACTTTGTCGAATTGAATCACGGAAACAAATTTAAACGGAATCGATATGCCTTGCCACGCACCCAGAATCTTTGGGTATTTTTAAGGGTAACAGGGAACTGCGGGTGGATGTCCAAAATTAGTTAAAAAAATGGTCATCGTCAACCATCGGTGTGCACAAGTACATTAAAACGAGTCCTCTTTAAAATTATTTGCGTTTAGATACCTAGGTAGTGAAAAAAATCTAAGAAAGTGCAAACATTTGATTATTTCTAAGTTTTGATATTCAGATACAAAATACTTGCTACCTATAAACTGTGCTCGTAGGGAAAATAGTTACGATTAGGAATAATATAATATTATTTGGATACCGCAGTTTAGCGAGCAAATGGATAGAGAAATAAGTAGATAGGTATACCTGCCAATCGGGGAAAATGAGACACACAAGTAGATAACAGGAGATGTGACACCCGAGGAAAGTAGACTAGGAGAAAAATAAATGAGAAATTATATGATGTCAGCTGAGAATAAAAGTTTAAAAATGTTTTCAATTGTACAGGGAGGTTGATGAGAAACTTTTTTAAATAAATATTTAATATCGATTTATTTCATCAAAACTTGCTTTAATATATACCTACATTCAAGTAAGCAATAAAAATGCTCAAAACGCACGATGATAAATTAATATCGTGTAGGTACTTCTTGTAAGTATTTTTTGATCATAAGTATTTATGATTTTTCAATAATGTCTAAACAAAATAAGTGTGTGAAAAAAATTTGAAATATTTTAGTTTGTAAGACCTTAAATAAATAGAAAAACTGGGGTATTTTCGTCAGAAAACACGTTCTCGGATTTATTTTTTAATGATTGTAATTTAACTAAAATTCAAAATTAGATTATGTATTTATTTATTTTACTGTGTGATTATATATTTCGAAATGTGTGTTGTATAATACAATATTTCGTTTTAAAATTGAAAGAATCTGCCAATGACTAACGGTATAACCTTACTATATTCAAAATAAATTTAGTTTTTCAAAATTTAAAAACCAACTTTACCAGATAAAATAACAATCTTTCAAAGTCAATACGTCTAGAATTTGATTTAAAAATGACTAATTTCCGGTATTATCTGGTAATACCCACTTAATGAAATTTAGCAATTACATTTTCCAAAACAGTTGGGTGGTGTTTCATCTCCTTGTCCCTGTGGAAACATTGTATGCTTGCTAGTTAGTTGCCAAATAAATAAATGTTATCCAAGAAAGTCTTTCATTATGAGTTGTCTTCCGCTGTACCTACTCAGATGCTTTGTATTTCAATTGCGACTCACAACCCTCCGATGAAAGGCTGTAAAGCCACCCCTAGCACCTCCACCCCCGTCATAGGCTGTAGGCTACAGCCAGAAGCTTGTAGCTCGTAGCTCGGTGCGAGTTGGGGGAGCATTGTTTCAAGATTGATTCAATTAGCAGTGATTAACATCACAAAATGTCGACAAATGTCACAAATCACGATAATATCTGGTCTGTGAGTTATGGATACGGGTACACACCGATCTAAACATAAGAATATAGATATTTATTAACTTGCAAGATATCAAATGTTAGAATATCATTTCGAAAAATTATCGACATTTTAATATATACCTACAGCTGTCAAATTAATATTCCTTGAGCTCAATTTTACAAGGTAGGTAGGTACGCAGGTATTTTAAGGTTTCAAAAATTCCTACCTATTACGAATGTCTCCTGAATCGTTAAATATAAAATTCAAAGGATATATCAATGAAGATTTTAGATATCATCGAAGAAGAAGATAACATTAAAAATCTAAATGAAAATAAGAAAATGTAGAAGACATAGAAAAATAAAAGATAACGGTCACAACTGGAACTCGAATAACCTTCAAAAGTTATAAAAACAAAGTTGTTCTTATAAAAATTGAAGATTTTATATTTTTATAGTAAGATATAAGTGAATTATTTCATTAGCGACTGTATATTTTTTCTGATAGGTAAATACCACCCCAATAAATAGGGTACGTAATTTAAGTTAACTATTTAGCCTTTCACGGTCATTTTCAAACTGCCTGAATTATTAATATCATTCTATTTACTTCAACAAAATAAATAAAAATTGTAGTGCCTAAAATGATTTATTAACGTTTAAATCGATTTACTAAGAAAATAATTGTGACAATAGATTCTCTATTCTGTAGGGTACTTTGAAATCTGTTTTCCCCACATTAAAGGGTATTTTTTTTTCTTAATTAGTTTATAATGACGTGACTACTATTGACTTACAGCCTTACTAAAAAAAACACTCCTCGGCCGTTAAACGGTGTTTCTGTAGCACGTTGTGTAAAGTCTGTAAATTTCGTTTTTCAAATTCTTACTAAACAAAATATATGGTTTTGATCTGACAACGTCGCCATTTTACCAGCCTTACTAATAAACTTTCTGAAAAATTTGTACAGTGGTCAAACAACCATGTATGAAGAATCCTTATTAATTAAGAACTGACAAAACACGGCATAACACCCCAAAAACAAACAACGAAAATGACAAAAAATTGTTCATGGAAAGATATGTACATTGCTTACACGGCCAAGGAGGGTAGTTTATCTGTTGTATTTGTTCCATTTGTAATTTTCAACGAATTTCGAATTTTTTTTTTAATGTCCTATATATTTATTATTTTTTGAGATGTCGTAAAAACAAATGCCATTTTAGAACCAAAATTTAATTACCTTTAAGATTTTCATATCTAAAATATACTTAAATGTTTAAAAACTGTAGTATTTTAAGCTTCAAATATCAAGTTGAAAAAAAAACTCACTTACCCCAAACACTTTCTATTAAAACATTGAAATATTTGGAAAAATTCAAAATTCAAAAAACACATTCCTTTTATTTAATGATTTTGAAATAAATCTGTCACCTCACTTTTTACTCCTTCAAACAATAAAAAAATCTTGAAATTCGCTTTTCATTCCCAAAAATTTACAATAAAAAAACTCACGTTTGAATACATTGCTTGCACATCTTAAGACATTAATTTCTTTGATACGTTTACTAAAATATATATTAGACATTTAAGTCACCAAAAAACATCACTTTCAAGAATTTATAATAAAATAAAGATCTTAAAATGCAAATTATTTCTGAATATAACCTACAGAACCATTTTCTGACAGTTTAATTTAGAACACACGATTTTAGTGCCACAATTTGACTTAAACTAACAAAAAACAACACAAATTAATAGCAAATATATTGAGTACATGAATATAAGTGCGAATTAGTCATAAAGATTGAAATCATTAACTAAAAGATCATATTAATCAGACACACATTCGCGACCGACTTTTTTTCGTAGAGTTGGCGTACGCGGCTATATTTTCGGCAATGCGCAGGCGCATCAATCACACCACCTAGCGGATTATTATGAAAACTCCAATTTAAACAAGTAAAATCCAGCGTTGCCAAATGTAAAGATTCACAAAAACACCGTTTAACGGCCGCGGAGTGTTTTTTTTTTTAGTAAGGCCGTTATTGTTTAAGTCTTGTGAACATACTGAGAATGGGGATTAAATATTTTTCAAACTTCCAATTGTTCAAGTAATATTAATTTAAAAACTTTTCTTTCTATATAACTATACATAAGTGTTCTGCTTATAAGCAGAACGAGATTATACACTAAGAGATAATCTGCAAATTTTGAAAAGGTGCTTTATTATTAAAACATCATATACGCGGAGAAAAATGTCATTCTAACATACGATCATTTTATTCGTAAAAAACGGTTTAAAACGGGACTGAAGTTCTTAAGAACCATATAACAGTGTTTCAATGTTTATTGGCGGGAAAATGTAAGAATAATTTGTTGGTATACGTACGAAATTACGTATAACAATAAATTAATCTTACATGTTCCCGCCAATAAACATTGAAACCCTGTTAATTTGTTCGTAAGAACTTCAGTCCCGTTTTTAACCGTTTTTACGAATAAAATGATCTGTTTTAGAATAAAAAATTTCTCCGTGTACCTACTTATGTTCTGTGAATCTAGTTCAGAAAGTTCTCTCCGTCTCACAATGCACTATCCCATAGCCAAAAATACAAAAATCGATATTCGAATGAAGTCGACAAAGTTGTCCCCTAAATTTCAAGTCTGATTAACGCATTTCTCAACTTTCAAAGTGTTTTAAAATATCTCCAAATATCTCCTCGAAGTTTTTGCATTGTATTTTAGGTCCGTTAATAATTTTTTATTTCCCAAAAAATTGACTGCATCTATCCGCGACCAACGGTTTTATGATCTTTTCTTTTCAGACGAAGCTATCAAAAATTTCGAACTCCCAGAAGTGGGCGTCGAGGGTCAAAAATGTAATACGCGTTTGGTTGTTTTTCACATTTTATTATGTTTACTTTTGGATTTTTTTTACATCGAAAATGAACTTCGGGACCAGGTTATGTCTTTTAGCGGATTTTTTGTTTAAAATTTAACGACAAGATGTAGGAAGTTAATCGTAATCGCCAGAAATTTCGATTACGCAATGAGACGCGGCTAAACCAAGAAACACAGTTCCCATTGGTTGGGACAGCTCTACCCTCATACCCAAGACCGAAGATCTCCAAGTCATTCGAAGAAGATTCAGTCCTGACGAAGAAATGGCGCATATCGGAGCTCGTATCTGATAGAACTTCAGACGAGTTGCAGTTTGCTGCGGATGTGGCTGGAGGTACACCAGTGAAGAACGACACATTTTCACTATCTCCTCATCAAGACTAGCTCTGTATCTCGATCTAGATCTGTCAGAAAATAAATACGAAGTGTTAAGAGCTGCAGTAAATGCTCTGCACCCAAACTGCTTTCCCACTCTTTATTATCTTTTGACTTCTGAACCTCTCCTATCATTCAAAAGGAATTTTACCATAAATAAAGGCTTGAGGATGGATGGAGAGGTTTAGAAGTACGTTAAACAAGCAGATATATCTTCCGCCATATCCAGCCAAAACTTTGATCTAGATTTAGAACTTGGTACCGACCAAGAATCTTCGGATTCGGATTAGTTTTTTATTAGATTAGTAAAATAAAGTAAGGACGAATACTGTTTTATTTGGAGTGAGATTCAAATGAATTAGAATACAACTTTGTAAATAATACTTCATAATGATGTTGTTGTGTAAACTGGTGCTAGGTAGATACTTAAGATATTTGTTAAATTATTATAATGTATATATTTAGTGAACAAAAAATATAGTAATATTTCGAAACTCACAAAATTTCAATATTTAACAAATGTGTTTGATTGTACCCGTATTATTTTTTTTATACACGTTAACTAACTACAATTTTAATGACTTAGATCTAAGAAAAAGTATTTTTTTATTCCACGCGTGATCGGGGTTATTACAATAAGTAATATTCCAAAACATACTAAATCTCAATGTGTTTAATTGTACCCTCAGATTTTTTAAATATACATGAGCTAATTACGATGCTAATTACTGAAATCTATGAAACTACTTTTTTTTCTACGCGTAACTGGAGTTATTACGATAAATAAAGTTATATTCCGAAACTTACAAAATTTCAATATTTACGAATTGTGTTTAGTTGTACCCTTAATTTTTTTAATATACGTGAACTAATTAAGATACAAATGACTTAGATCTATGAAACCGCATTTTGAACCGTGCGCCTGACGTATAGGCAATATTATGAACACGTAATAATTTATTTTTCTTCTCCTAGCTTTCTTATACCTAGTTAATTCATATTTCGGTACGTAAAACTGAAGTTTTTTTACAAATTCTAACTTTATATGTTTAGGAAAAAAATTACCAACGTCCTAGGTATCGCCCTAATTACGAGTAGATACCCATATAATAAATATTCCTACAGTTTTTTCCACATAATATCTACATCTACCAAAATTTTTAATACAAGAAGTCACTAGAAAGTGACGGCACACCACTAATACAATGTTTTATCGGTGATTCAATTCAAAATTGATTTTGTTAGCCTTTCTTGAAAGATTTGAGTATTTTAATTGACTAAACTATTTATTCATATTCATATTGCTTATGTACGGGCGCAAGCAATTAATTCTTCTTAATATTTCAATGCATAACTTGTAAAGCATTTTTCCGTAAAATAATGAAACGCATGCCGTCTATGGAAGAGTAGATTATGAATTATTTTGACAATCGCCTTAAATACCTCTGTACTTATCTAGAATCTAGGATCTTTATCCGGCAGGTCAAATTTACTGCGAGTATATAGAGTAAAAAAATATAATTAATGATGTAGACATGAGGTAGGAGGTAGGAATCTAATTAAGACTCTCTCCCAGAGGAGGGCGTGACATTTGACTTATCAGACCGTGACATTAATTACTCGCCTGTAGGCATCTACTGAGCCCCGTGCACTGAGCACTGCCGTTGGGAAATATATTGAGTTACTTTTAAAACTTAATAAGATTAGTTATTGATAGGCGGGTATAGGTAACGCCGCACCGGGAACCATTTTTGGATAACGAACACCTTTGCCATAGGTCACCCCAAGTTTTTCGCTACGATTGGTGACTTAGGAGGGGTGCCCGGGATCATGGGGTGAGGTTTGTTCAGGTCTTGGCGGAAGATCCGTCTGCCCACCAATTGCGTGCCAGTCCAGATCGGGAAAGACTGGTTGAGGGAGGCCTTTTGACTTCTCCAGCAGGGCTCTTTCGAAACATCACCTTGCATCGTAGTGGGAGGGATGGAACCATTCACCCGTCACTCCTGGACACGTTGACCCCCGGATTCTTAACCTCCCCTCATACTTTTTTCTCTCCCAGAATATCTTCTGCTTTCTTTCCCAAAAAGAAACCACCACACAGCGTCCTTAAAGATGACATAGTCATTTTAATAAAATTAGTTTATATTCATGAATTTATCAATGCAAATAAATGTATCTCATAATTATTTTTTCAAATAGAAACTTACAAAAACTTAGAAAAAAATAATTGGAACAATAATATATTTAAAAAAAAATTAAACTTTAGACCCCTTGCAAGAGGCCTAATTAAATGTTTTCAATTGGGTCAAATTTTCATGGGGTACATGTAGGTAAATGGAGACGATTTTTCTTGAGGCACATGTAGGTGAACAGAGACAAATATTTGTCGGTTTCAATTTTTTTTATTTCCAAAAAACTTTTTTTCTATACCTAAACCCATCTTTGTTTTTTTTCTGTTATCTAAAACTTTACCTGATCTGTTTACACTAAATCACAAAAACTGTATAAATATCTAAAAGCCCATTAGGGCGTTGATGATTAATAAAATAAAATAAAATAATCAAAATACTCGACGAAAATTTTGTAGACATAGTCATTTTAATTACCGTAGTAATTTTAAATACTACCTTACCACCCAACTACCTTAAGGTTAAGGGTTTTTTTTTTAATTACCTACTTGGGTACCTACCATTGAAGGATTATGTTTTACAAAACGGGCAGATCTCTGTCGAATATGGGGGGATTTTATTTTATAAACATCGCCTAAGGAACCCCAGAGAATTGGTAGGTACCAACCCTGGGTGAAGTTTTTTTTAGTTTAACGAGGGGAAGTCTACCCGCTAACCCACTATGCAAGTGCAGGTACCTACTTCAAACTTACAAATCCAAAGGTAGGTACCTTTCTAGATGATGAAATCATAAGATTTTTCAAGAAAGCCTAATTTTACAGGTAGTCACAGTGTATTTTTCATCTAATTGTTTGTATTATTATTTATTCATCTGAAAAATAAAAGTGGTGTTTAATACGTTATTGTTTTATTTTAATACTAAAAATTCTTTCAAGGTTTCACGGAACCCAAGTTGAACGATGAGGCCGGCTGAGTATTGTCCTATTGCTAACTAGATATCATTTTTGTGCGAAATTCCTAATAATTTTTTCCATAATAATTGGCTTTTTGATTTCACTTTTTATATTGATAAGTATTTTTTACGTAGGTATTTTGCATGTACCTATGTCAGTTTTCGTTCTACAATTTTGTGCATTATTATAAAGGTACTTTCCTATATTTCCTAACGTAAACTGGAGCTTGTTCTTGGGGTGCTCTTTGATACCTAGGTACTTATAAAACTGTACAGTGAAAACAAATATGTACATAGGTGTCTACCTACAGAAAATAAATAAAATACAATTTTAAAATTACAAAATTATATAAATAGTTAGCACAGTAGGTGGGTACCTGTAGATATGTATCTACATGTTATCATATTGCACATTTAAACACATGAATATAAGAACATATAAGAGTTGTTACTGTATGCAATGAATTCGGCATATTATTAAAATTTAACTCCATTAGAAACAAAAATTACAGGTAGGTAGGTATTTCAATTTGGAAGGTGGGTATGGTTACCGCTGCCCCATGAACCATTTATTGGATAACCAACACCCCTGCCGGGTTCACAGGGTAGCTTGTATCTAGGTCTTGGCGGCTGATGCATTTGCCCAAATACTGGAACCGAAACGAGAAAGTCTGGAGGAAGATCTTTCGAGCTCTCTAGCCGGACTCTCACGACACATTGCTTTACACCGCAGTGAAAGGGATAGTTTCATATGTCCGTCACTCCTGGACACGTTAACCAGATTCCTACCCACCAACGGCCTAGAACTTTTTCTCTTTCCTTTCCTTAATAATACCATCCACACATTGTCTAAAAAAGAAATTATTTAACCGTGACAGATTTTTTTTTGTTTCGAGCAAATCTAAAAAATGGCACCAACTTGATACTAACCTGTTTTTTATTATTGAAGTGGATGGGTAGGTACCTAGTAAGAAGTTTTTCCGAGAGTTTCGTGGACACATACCTATACTTACACGGTGGCATGACTTTTCTTAGAAAATGTAGGTAAAGGGTAGGTACATTTATAACTAAACATTTGATAAATTCAACGGTTTAACTGCTGTGGGATTGACATTCTGAGATTAATTTCAAAATTTAAATCGGTGAGTATGTAGGTACCTTCCTACGTCTAAAAATATTTGTTTTAGGTTCATATTAATTGTACCTACTGCTTGACACAAATAAACTTTTTTTTTCTTTCAAATCCTGGAAACATTGGTCTATTACCTATTAATTTTTGGCGTATGAACAATTTTTTTACCTTTTCGCTGATGAAGTCATTAATATATTTCAATCACTTTGTGGTTTTAACGAATTAAAATATTCACTGTATTTTCTTATGGATTCATACAAATTTATCTAATCAACCGAATAAACAAAATTAAAAGTGCGTAAAAACCGGTCAACAACATACACTAAATTTGTAAACAAGCACTTATTAAAATTTACTTACACGTGGTAAATAAAATTAATTTAACGTTGTCCGTATTTTTTTGTTGTTTTTAATTCGCCGTCGCGTTTCCGTTGGCGCCCGTATCTGCGGCAACTGTCAAACTGACAGCGATTCGAAATTAGAACTCATCCTTCCATTCCTGAATTTAGCGATTTCCATCATTGGCCACTGGACTCTGACGTAACCAAGGATGGGCCAATCACAGCGTTCCGCCCCTAGGTGGTTCCACCAATCAGAGGGCTAGGAATTGGAAAGGGGTGGGTTTTTTAGGGTTAGGACCGCCCTTTGTTCCACGCTTTGCAGTTTGAATGTGATTTGTGAGGTGTGTGAATATCCAGGATTTATTGCTGACAATATTTAATGTTGAATTTGCTAAGGTTTCCTTTCTTATTTTTAGCGTAGCGGTGGATGAGTTTCCCAGATTGCATTTTCCTTTCAGAGTAAAATCTGAACATTGTTTGAATGTTGTAAATGTAACTAGGTAGGTAGGTACTTATTCACTAAATTAATAAGAAGGTTTTAGAAAGTAACGTTTTCATATCTTTGACTTTTTTGTACCTTTTTATAAAAATCCCTTTCACTAAAAGAATTTATCTTGTGTGATTTTCCAAATATCTAGCAGAAACTACAGATCATAGATGTTGGCTGTAAATAAATGAATAATTAAAAAATTGTATCCTTTCTTTCGTCAAAATAAAAAATGCTGCAACGTGATCGCGAGGAACGATTTTACGCGCGACTCTGCAATACTGGCGTATATCCTGATTACCCCACGCCAAATCCCCACCACGCTGCATACTCTGCGACGCTTAGTCTCGGTATAGCAGCCGTTCGCCATAGGGCTTTCACTCGCTACGCCCGCCATTTTTTTGTTCTTTGCAGATCGACGGGTGATGGTTCGGGAGCTCTGTGAAATGATCACTGTAAGACCACTATTGACAAGATTTTGACAAAACATTTGAGATACCACAAGGTCTGCGCAAGATGGGACCCGCGACAATGCTCACCGAAGATCACAAACAACAACGGATTGAAGCAGCCTACGAATTCTTTGAGCATTACGACATCGATGAAGAGGAATTTTTGGATTCAATTGTGACTGGGGACGAGATCTAGGTACACTACACGAAACCAGAGACAAAGGAACAACTCCGTCAGTAGTGTAGTGGATGTTTAAAAACGAATTACAGAGCATAATTCACACCTGGCGGATGTGGTGAGTGGAAGCTCTATTGCGAACGGCTGCCACGCCGAGACTAAGCATCGCAGAGAGTGCAGTATGGTATGGATTTGACGTGGGGAAACCAGGCTACATGCCAGTTTTTCCAGTGTAAAATCATTCCGTGCGACCACAGCACCTTGAAGAGACTTTATTTTACGAACAGCCTATATATACACGGAAATTTTTTTATTCTAAAATAAGATCATTTTATTCGTAAAAACGGGTCTCTTCAAGGTCCGTTTCCGGACTTTGACTAAAAACTAGATAAAAACTTACATTTTTTAGTTGGCGGATCATGATTAGGTTGTTGATTTTTTCGTTCATAATTATTTATAGACGAAGGGATAAAATTTTCCTGCGATTGAGCCATTTGAATTCTAAACACTACCTATTTTTATTGTCACACTACTGCCACTTATTACTTCAATAGCTAGAATAAGAAAGTTGAGTTTTTTTTTATCAATGTTCACATGTAAACTTAAATACCAGTATTTTTTTTTAGTTCGTTTTCATAATTAAATTAATTCTACAATTTGAATTTTATTAAGCCCGCAAAAACGCCGGCTAAGAGTATACCTAATACCGTGCGGGAGAGTTCGTTACGTCATCCGGTCCTTGATTGTGTGAAATATAAGGTAAAATATTTACAAAACCGGGTAACGCTTAAATGGACGAAAAAAATTAATTTAAAAAGTTGTAATAGTTAGATGTTAACTAGTACTAATCAATTCATTTACCGTAATTTCGAAGAAAGTGTATTTTAATGCCTACTTTTTACATTTAAAAACACCAAATGTCATTTTTCAACGAAACTTGCAACAGTTCCTAACATAGCGGTCGGTGAAAAATGACATTTCGTGCTTTTAAATTTTAAAAATAACCATTAAAATGCACTTTTTTCGAAATTCCGGTAACTGAATTGATTCGTAGACACTAGTTAATATCTAACTACTACAACTTTTTAAATTTATTTTTTTCGTCCATATTAAGCGTGTCCTGGTTTTGTAAATATTTTGTGAGACGACGTCACACACTCTCCAATTTCTTACGGGCCGTTTATGCGGTTTTAATAAAATTCAAACTTGTAGAATTAATTTAATTATGAAAATGAACTCAAAAAAAAGAAAAAAATGGTAAGTAAAGTTTGCATGTCATCTACATGAACATATTTTTATAAGTCAAAATATTTTTCACTCAACTTCCCTATTCACAACAATCAAAAATACAAATCAAAAGGTTCAACTAAAATCTTTATTTTAATCATATAATAATCAACAAAACATAACAAAAACCTGTTTAACTTACCTTCTCGTACATTGGTAAATAAAAATAAACGGATGACGTCTGACGTTTGAGTTTGCTCTGACGTTTTGTTTTTCGTTGCTAGGTATCTCACTCACCGTTGCCATACCTGCGACGTTAACATGATGAAATATAAATCGAACGTCATTCCGTTTTAAAATGTTATTTCCGTAAAAAAAAAATTGAGGTACCCGTCGGAAGACCCCTACAGAAGTCTTACATCAAAAAAGCATTGGGTCGAGTGTCTGGCTAAAGAGATCAAAAGGTCCCTTGCCACGCAATACCTAGGTGGGCAAACGAATCCTCTACCAAGACACAAACCCCACCACATGAGTCCGGGCACCCCTGCTAAGTCACAAAACGATGCGAACCACTTAGGGTCACCATTACGACAGAGGTGTTGGTTATCCAATAAATGGTTCCCGCATAACCTACTCCCAAAATTGCTCAACGAATACCTATTGTTACGACATACCTATTATGCAACGAAAAAAAGATTTATAATATAGATATGTAAACCCCCAAGTATTTGCACATTATACTAGTAGGTGCCAGAATGTTCACATTAATAATGCATTGTGACCAAGTCATTAATATTTCCCCAAAAAATCGACACTTTGCCAGTAATAATTGCAATCGATAAAACATCCATCTGCATTGTCAGTGTAGCGTTGGATGAATTAATTTGCCGGGCCCCATTCCCCTGGGTCCTGGGGCAGGGGGCAGGGGGTAGGGGCAGGGGGCTGGGGAGGGGTGTAATGCAACCAGAACAACCCCCAACACCATATCGAAATAGTCGCAGGGGTGCATTTCCTGATTTAGCTTAACAGATTTAATTAGGTCATATTAATTCGATGATTTTTGAGTGGAAATTGAATAATTTATTTTCAATTTAACTTTTTAATTTATTATAAGTGATGTTAGGTAAGTTATAAACTATAAATGACACTAGGTAGTTATTTTCTCAGAGCTATGTTTTAAAAGATCGCCTGGAGAGTGATTTTCTTAGAAAATTAACCCTTAACTAAAAGTAAATAGGTAAATATTCGAAAATTATTTAGAAAACTATATGGTTTACATTTTTTTTTGGCAATTAATTTAAACTCTTCCCCTCTTACGCATAATCGTAGTATACCTAATACGCGTCGTATTACGACGTAGCAGTGAAATACTTGACTTATTATCACTGCGTGTGCATGGTTAAAACGGCTTTAAACCAGGTCTAAGGCCAACTTTACAAAACCAAGGATGAGTCGGCGGATGCCGCGATTATAAGTAAGGGTGTTCGTTTATTTATTTGTTACTAGCTGGGGTACCCGGCTCCGCTCTTGTAGTTGATATGAGATTGTGTAGTGGCCCTCCATCCCTCACCCATACAAAAAAGCTTCGAATGGTCCACAATGTTCAGAACATTCCACAACATTCAAGAGTGTTCTAGAATGTTCCACAATGATCTGAAGATGTTCCCGAACGCTTCAGACTATTCCCGTACATTCCACACATTCCATAATGTTTCGGGATATTGTGGAGTGTTGTGGACTGCTAGCGAATACTCCCGAATGTTCTGGATTGTTCTAGAAATTTCTAGAGGGTTAAACTTCCAGCCCTTACATATTTAAAAGCACGCCCTTCAGGTAAAAACGGGAACCTTCTTCGTAGAGGGCTACCACACCATATAACTCCTTTGGTAGTACCGGGACTCGTTTCTGAGTTTTAGTGGCACGCACATTGTAGCTACACTTACTTTTATAATATATATTGTATATTGATTATTTATTGAGGTAGTTTATTATAATACATTCGTATATAAACTAATTTGCACTAGGTAACATTTCAATTTTATAATTTATATTTTTATTGTATGTAATAACATCCCTTTTTAAATACATTCATTCTTCAAATTTTCGGGCATTTCATCTTACATATATTTAGTTTTCTACACATTAGGCAGATCTCATATGCGGCAATCTTTCTCTATTAAAAACGTCTAAAGGGTTCGAAATGTTAATAAAAATTGTAGACCTACATTGATTATGATTTGAATTCAAATATATATTTACTTAATTGACGTAGGCAGGATACTGCGTAATTAAACAATACTATAATATATAAGTTATCGTTTATTTGTAATCTGTTATGAATCGTATGTCCCTAATCCAACTCTGGCAATACAATGTTATTACAAGAGCAGCAGCATGTTAACTTCAGTCCAGAGGGGGCGAGTAATTTTTAATACGATGATACATGTTCTCTGTTACACCGATTGCGTTTATTACACCACCATACTTACTTTTAATCAACATAATTATTCGCAAAGCCGCACTAATTTTATTATTCTAATGTCCCTCTACGATTTGATTCCGGAAAGAATGCTAGTTGTCGTAATGACAGGAATGCATTTATATTTCTGCATATGAAATTCACTTCTTAAATAGTACCAACTCTACGTACTTACCCAATAATTAGATTGAAATGAAAATGATATGTTTTCATGTGAAGCACATAATTTTTTTTTAATTCAGAATTTACGGCACAAGTGCCATTTACATACATCGCATATCTTATAGAAAAGGGACGAAAGTCTTTTTTTTTTTCAAAAGTTTTATAAAATTTTATTTTTATCTCTGATTAGTAAAGTGATTGTGATTATCTACGCCATACGAAAATCGTATTTCAGTTAGATCACTCCATCTCGGCGAGATGTCGCTAGTTTCTCTTTTCAACGGGACCGCATGTTTAAGGGGCCGCTCTGCCAATTTCTACCGATTCCTCACAAGTTTTCCTTAAACGTTTGAAGTTTTTAAGTTCTTAAAAAAATATGTTATTCTTTAAGACAGTATCTATTATTTCCCAACGCACCGAAACGGTAATTGTTTGAAATTTTCTCGATAGAAATAAATCGCAAAGTATGCTCCGAAAATTATTATTTACACGTTTGTTTCTGTTATTTTACAAGTTATATGTATGAAAAAATTCACAATGTTTCTTTAAATGCTACTTGACACAGCCTCCATGAGATTTTTGCTCTTTTTCAAACGAGTCGTCTTTTATTAAACATTTTCAATATTTTCACATGAATTTCATAGTTTTTAATGTTAGCGCGCTCGCTCCCACGTTTGCATTGTCGTATCTCTCCACCTTCTTCTTCTTGAGCGTGGTGGCGCGGCCTTAATCAATCATTATTATTTGTTTGCGCTTTCCAGTAAAATTTACTCTTTTGACTCACGACACTTGGGGTATGCGATACCTATATGTTTTTTTAAACAGTCATAGTATAGTACACGCCAAACTTTAATACCGACCTGACATTGCATACAGAAATCGTTGCAATAGGCGAGTTTAAGGTCCGAAAAGTGGCATGCTTCCCCGCCCACGTCTTTCTCTTTCGCACATATGTTTTTACGCATCTTTGTCTTTCGTTTACGGTCATTGTAAACTCAGTGACTGTAACTGCGCAAGAATTGATCGTATCAAGTTCAGGTCTGTATTTAAGTTTGACGTACACTATACAGTGTAGAGAGAAGAAATAAATTACACTTTTTAGGCCTACATAAGTAAACACAACAAAATAAAGGTAATATACATAGTAAAAATTTTATGAAAGCAGTTAAGAAAAATCAGAAATAAAAACAAAAAACCTGTTATGCTGTGACCTCGTAAAAATATTTACTGCAAAAATGTTGACTTAGTACAGTTTTATACTTCAGTAGAGGCATATTAAAAATATCAGCGACGTTGGCATAAAAGTGATCAATGATATATATGTAATCTATTTATAACAGAATTGTATCCCGAGACGGTAATATAATAATTGTCCCAATAATACACTTGATCTAATGGTAGATACATACAATTGAATAAACATTGAGAGGATATAAACAGACAATACCTACCGGAAATTTTTCACCTTACTACATTTTTAATGTACTAAGGTTATAGCGTTGGTCGTTTAAATTTATTAAATTTTCAAACGAAATATTGTATTATAACAACACAAATTTCGAATCATATAATTATACAACAAAATAAATCAATACATAATCTAGTAACAAGACAGTTTTCAGAATTTTAATATTAGTTCAATTAAAATCATTAAAAAATAAATCAGAAAACGTGTTTTGTGACGAAAATACCCCAGTTTTTCTATTTATAAGACCAACTAAAATATTTCAGATTTTTTTTACACACTTATTTTTTGAGACATTATTGAAAAATCATAAATACTGATGATCAAAAAATACTTACAAGAAGTACACGATATTTAATAATTTATCATCTTGCGTTTTGGGCATTGTTATTGCTTACTTGAATGTAAGTATATATTAAAGAAAGTTTTGAATGAAATAAATCGAAATTAAATTATTTGTTTAATAAATTTGATACGGGGAATAATCGATCTTTCTCATCGGAACCTCCCTGTGAACTTTAAATCATAATAAATAGTTTTTTGTACTCGACTGTAAACTCCAGCGTATCTGTAATAAATGTATGTATTATCGAGTATTATACTGCTCTGAAGAAGCTACGGTACCTAGTGGCGAAACCAGGTCGGAATTAAGTATAAAAAGTAAAAGTGAACTAAATTCTAAGTCCAATTTGGGAAGCGGCTATTGCTACCGCCGCCGCCCGGATACACTTATTGGAAAACCAACATCTTTGCCCTAAGAAGTTTGCTACGTTTGGTGACTTAGCAGGGGTGCTCGGGGGGGGGGGGTTGTATATAAGTCCGCCCACCCACTGCGTGACGGGTCGGACCGAGAGAGACTGATGCAGGGAGGCCTTTTGACCTCTCTAGCCGGCTCTCTCAACCCATCGCCTGGCATCGCAGTTTTAGGGATGGATTCATACGTCCGTCACTCCTGGACACACTTACTTCCAGTTTCTTACCCACCCCTCATGCCTTTTTCCTTCCCAAACTGTTTCTCTTCCTTTCCTTGAAAATCCTCCCCTCAGTATCTCCTAAGATAACATAGGAAAATTATTTTCCTCAGCGCCTCCGGTGTGGGGTTAATGTCAAAAAAAATCATATGTAGGAACGTATGAAATATGTTTTTTTTTTTCTGTTTACTTATTTTGACTACTTTGTTGTATGGAATGTAAGTAATTATAGGTCACAGATAGACAGACACAGCTATAAAAAGGTCTAGCGTTATTTGGCTTGGCCTATTTCTGCATATCGCTCGAAATACATTCCCATTGGGAATGTACGAAATACGCCGAACCAAATAACGCTAGCGCTTTTATAACTGTGTGTGTCACAAGTAATTATTTTTGTTTCAAGTTTCTCATTGTACGTTGGTAAGTGTAGATACATTTTTTTATATGTAGAAATATATAGGTAGTTTTTAACATTTACCTAAGTGCCAACACACAATAAAACTGCATCCACAAAGCGACAGAAACCGTGATTTATTATTCGAGCACGTGTTAACTTTTTGCTTGACTAACTTATAATAGTGATTTCACGGTCAACCCTTTAAAAGCACCCACCGCGACTAATGTGTGGTTTTGCTTAATCAACACTTAATTCACGCTCAACACTCATATACCCGTTCCTACCTACCGTCGATGGTACAATAGTACCATCACTACTTAAAAAACACCCTCAAGCATGATTATAATATTACTATGGTCACGCTACACTCGCAGTTCCTACGCAGTATGCAATACCCACCCAAAGCCCTTCGTATTTGAAGATACTTACAAGCTTCTGGGTTATATATAACGATCAATAGGATAACTATCGGTAACTTCTCATCGTTCCCTAGCATGACTACAGATCGCCAACGAATAAGTGACAGTTCAAAATGACTAAGTGTCCTTAACATATTCGATTAGGTTGCGTAAGCGTTAGTAATAGATACGCACTATCATATATTTTCAATCAATATTAATTTAATCTAAGTTTACCTTATTTGAATTTATAGGTACTTGTATCTCTTGCTTATATCTCTGAAGTCATTTCACAATCAAATTCCACAACTTATTGTTATTCTTTTTTTTTTCATTATATCTAATATTTTGTTATATGATTGTGACATTTAACCATCATTTGTGACATAACCATATTGTGACTTTTAATCAATGGTTGAAAGTGCAACGTTATTCTTATATATTACCATTCACAATAGCAGCAAATAAACAACGCAGAAACCTCAATAAAATAATAATAAGTCATAGAATAACAATAGTAATATGGTAATAACACGTTATATTGTTTTTTCACTTTTTTATTATTCAGTAATAAAAAAAACGACGATTGCATAAAACAGCAATGCAGGGCACGAAGGGCACGTGTACCGCCAATTTATATGACTAAAACACCTCCCTGTTTCAACACCATTTCTAGAATTATTTTCCACGGGCCACGATTAATTTTTTTATTATTTGGTGATACTGTATATTACAAAATCATAAAAATTGTATTTATAATACACTATTCCCAATGTGTTTAATAAAACGCATTTCGGGAAAGACAACATTGAAGAATTAAAAGAAAAAATTGATTGCGTCTAACCTTTAGGCGCGGTTGAAGTAAAACTTCTTTGACTAAAAACTAAATAAAAACTTTTAGGCGGCGGAACATGAATAGGTAGTTTATTTTTTCGTGTATAATTATTTATAGACGAATTTGTAAAATTTTCCTGCGATTCAGCCATTTGAATTCTAAACAAAAGTATTTTATTGTCACACTACTGCCACTTTTTACTTCAATAGCTAGAATTCACAAGAATCAGAGAGATAAATAAGACAAACCAATATGTTCAATGTTCACCTAAAATCCATTTTCCAAAAATTCAAAAATCCAAAAATAATTTTTTTTTTAAAAGTAGCCCCTGTCCTAGATAGTAGATATTTGACACACCTTAATATTACAAAAATAATTTTTCAGTTTGGTAGTTTGGTTGGGTATTTTGGCCTCAAATCCAAAACTACTTTTTTTATGAAACCGGCTGCGCAGCCGTTCCTCTTAAATCATATAATAATCGACAAACCATAACAAAAACCTTTTATAATTTCTAATTACATAAAAATTACCCTATACATAATAAACAAAATAAACGGACGACGTCTGACGTTTGAGTTTGCTTTGACTTTTGTTATTTTTTGCTAGGCGTCACACTCATTGTTGTCAAACCTACGACGTTAATTTGATGAAATATGAATCGACCGTCGAAATCGAAATCGAATCGAATCGAGTTAGAGAGCTCTAAAGAAAGATTTTGGAAGGTTGGGTAGCGTAACTTACATTTAGTTAATCTAACTTACCTTATCAAATTATCTTATGGGACTCTTTTTTATAAATTGTCTGTGTTACTTTTATGATATTTTTATTTTATTGGTTTAGTATCTAATCTTAGTGGAACAATTATAGATATTATTTTTTAATTTTAAAAAAGAAATGCAAACATTCCCGGGTTAGAAATAACTTGGCAATATTTGAAAACTCCTAAAAACACCACTGTAAGCGGAAAATGTTGCTTGTGTCGTGATGGAGGACTTAGCCAACCCAGGAATTGAACACGTGTCACCTATGTTGGACCAAAACGTGACGCCACTCAGCCACCGACTGGTCATACAATTACTTACTATATACATGTACATGTTACATTATATTAAGTTTTTTTTTTAAATATATAACATAAGTCTTATTGACCTTTTCTTAGAGCAGTGCTCGTGTTAAAAAAGCGGAGAAACGTATATAATTAACACTTATAAGTAAGTAAGTAAGTAAGAAACGAATGATAGGTATAGCAAATAATAGATTTGAAAGAGAACAGAAAATAATAGTAGAAATAAAAGAAAAAAGAGAAAAAGTATTTCAAATAATATTCTTGAGAAATATAATTTTATGCGCCTAAGTATATTATCTTTTGGGATGCTGTGAAGATCGAGAAACACAAAGGTAGTACAAACCAAATTAGTTTTTTATTCCAGCGTAGTTGTTTGGTGTGTGCCCCATGCAATAATAGGTATATCTGGGGCCTAAATACTAGAAGTCACTACGTGAAATTTCTAAATCGCCCGGGGATGAAGATTGTTTATCTATTTCTAGTCACAAAAAATGCTGATTCCAAATTTTGACTTCTACATTAGATAGGCCACCTAGAGTACCGGCAAAGGTATTCAAAGCTTTCAAATAAGGGAGTTTTTAGAGTACTTTCTGGTAGCTAAATGAAAATACCAAAACTGACATAGGCAGTTCTAGCATTAACCCCACATATTTAATCCGTCATAAATATGCACACATGGTAGGTAGGTAAGTACTTATGATTTACATAAATATGCACACATTGTGGGTAGGTAAGTACTTATGCTTTACACAAATATGCACACAAAGTAGGTAGGTAAGTACTTATGATTTACATAAATATGCACACATTGTGGGTAGGTAAGTACTTATGCTTTACACAAATATGCACACAAAGTAGGTAGGTAAGTACTTATGATTTACATAAATATGCACACATTGTGGGTAGGTAAGTACTTATGCTTTACACAAATATGCACACAAAGTAGGTAGGTAAGTACTTATGATTTACATAAATATGCACACATTGTGGGTAGGTAAGTACTTATGCTTTACACAAATATGCACACAAAGTAGGTAGGTAAGTACTTATGCTTTACATAAATTTGCACACATAGGTAGGTAAGTACTTATGCTATACATAAACGTGCATACATAGTAGGTAGGTAGGTACTTATGCTATACATAAATATGCATACATGGTAGGTAGGTAAGTACTTATGCTTTACATAAATATGCACACATAGTAGGTAAGTACTTATGCTTTACATAAAAAAGATAGATTAAAATAAATTATTTAAAAAAACAAATAAACCCAACTTATTAGGACATTTCAAATTGGCGTCAAGGATGCACCCAAAAGCCATGCGAATTAGAGCAAAATCATCTGTTTTTGGTTTGAAACTTTGATCGCTTAGAAGTATAGATGCTTCAATTAAATACTGCGAGTAGAACACATGTTGGCCTTGGAAATAATCGAGTATTTTTTAATAAGTCTTTTTGTAAGTCTTGAAAAAAAAAAATGTATCAGGCCTCTAAAAAATACTTCCAGGTGCTAAATCTCCTACTTATGAAACCTTTTCCGGATAAAATTTTATTCATTGTAAATGTGGAAAATTAAGTTCTTTAGGGAAATAAAACAAAACACTGCAATTTCACGCTGTTTTTAATAAACATTACACAAGAAAGGAGTTAATGTTTTTTTACAGGCTTTTACGAAATCAACCAGTAAAAACCAACTTTCAAATACCTTCTCCAAACTTTCCAAAAGAGTATTGTCAAGTATTTTTAAATCTCTCCCAAAAAGAGGCGGGAAATCCGATGTCCAACTTTTCAAGGACTAGGAGGTCACCTTTTAAAAAAAATTATTATTATTTAATGAAAGCATAGTTATAATACATCAACAAACAAGTCTTGCTAAGCCAATTGAATTGGCTTGTCAACAGGTGCATATAATTTAGTTACATATACATAATTTACATCTTATATCTACAGATAACATTTTTTCATACATTTTTCATACACAATATAAATTTTCGTTGTTTGTTTTTGGGGTGTTATGCCGTGTTGTGCTACCTCCTTCTTTAGCCGACGTTTCGGACAGCGTTGCAGTGTCCATCATCAGGGCAGATCCGGCAGATCCGTCGATGTCACTGCCGGATCTGCCCTGATGATGGACACTGAACGCTGTCCGAAACGTCGGCTAAAGAAGGAGGTAGCACAACACGGCATAACACCCCAAAAACAAACAACAAAAATGCTTTTGGCCGTGAAAATCTAAAAACGTATCCCACAATATAAATATTTTTTTTCCGATAGCCAATTTTTCACCATATATTTAACCTTATTCGTAGAATTACATTGCTTTATAGTGTCAGGTAATAAATTAAATATCTTCAGTATGTTGTATTCAAACGTTCTCTGTCCGTACTTATTATTAAATTTGAAACTATTAACCCGTCGTTGCGCGTGAATCTAGTGCTGTATTTATGTTCTAATTTCTCTTTATGCTGCGGGGTAAATATATGCTGAATTATTATTTTTTGCCATAGTATAGCCTTAACAGGTAAAATTTTGGCACTCTGAAACAACAACGGTGTATTATGTCTCTGTTTGAAAATATTAAGAAATACTAATATTTTTACAATTGCATTTCGTACCACTTGCACTTAATTATCGATATCGTTTGAAATTTTTTTTTCAAGGAAACCAACAATGCCGAATACGCATAACTTGAAAATATTTAAAAACTCATACTAGGCACCATCATTATTATTGGGAAATGGGGAGTGCTGGTACCTACCCTGATGTATGGCAGTGAGGCATGGAACTGGCAGAGGAAGGACGAAAGTAGATTGAACGCTGTAGAAATGCAAAAAGAAATGAGATTCTTGAGTGAAAACCACCGCAACCACAAAGAAGGCAAGCTGATGTAAGCATAATGAGTAAAAATAAGAAAGGTATGCTTAGATGGTTTGGGATGATAATTTAAAAATATGTAGAGGGAATGAACGAAGACAGGAGTGTAAATGGTAGTCGGAAGTCGGGAATGCCTTAGAAAGTATGAGACGATGTAAGAATGTGAATGCGGCAAGGAGTGTATGCCAAGACCGGGTTGTTTGGCGGTCAGTCCTCTCTGCCTACCCCTGCTGTTAGTTAGTTAGCAAGAGAGGACTAGTAGGGGAATTAGCACTCGATACCCGACGCATTTGTCCAGACAGCTACTAACCGATTATTTTAATTATTTATAATGTAAACGGAGTGCCAATTTTTGGACCATATGCCATGATAACAAATCGAGTTATGTATAATATGATCTAATCCTGCATAATAAGCATGTCTTATTCTTTATTGTTTTTCTGTTTTCTATTTTGCATTTTTTACTTCCATTATAATTTTTCTACTCTTCCTATCTTCAACATGTTTATAATATATTTAATCCATATACACTAGACCTCACAAAGTAACTACATATATTCCATTGGTTATCATGAAACAGGCAGTCGCCTAGTATGGTGATTTAATGTTTCATATTATATATGTAAATGTTTTAATGTATAATCATGTATTTTATAAAAAATAAACAAATAGATTAATATTTATCAATATGGTTAAATTATGATGGTGGTAATTTTTGATCAAAGTAATATTTAATTTTGATTGAAATAACTCTTGTTATAATAAATTTTAAAGGTTATACCCACCAATTTAATATATCGTTGAAGAAGATGATATTAATAAATCTAAAAGATAATATAAAAAAAGAACAAGGCACAGAAAAATAAAAAGGTAACAAACAGTTGCAACTGGGATTCGAACGCAGGATCTTTTATATTACCGAGACAAACGCCTTAACCAACTCAGCCATTGGGACCTCTTATATTTAAGTCATTTTTGTCAATTTCATATTTCAAAATTCAGAAATGACAATATTATCTTTGACTAATTTTTCCCATATATTTGGCTGCTATCTTTTTATATGATAGCAAAGTTATAAAGAATTGGAATGTAACCTAGTGTCTCAGATAAACATATCCGATTTTAATATAGATTAATATTTGCGACTGTTACCATTTTTACTGTGCCTTGTTCTTTTTCATTTTTAGTTTAGACGTATTAGTAAAATCTTCTTCTTTTCTGGCAATTTGAATAGCAATGGTCACTCTATGAAGGATGAGAAGGAAAGGATGATAGAAGAAGGTTGTAAATAAAATCAGACAAATATTTCATGTTTTATTTATTAACATTTGATGTTATCATATAAGTTCAGAGGCAAAGTACGAGTAATGAAATGTACGGATAGAACAAGTGAATATATTATTTAAGACAAAAGTAATAACACGCCATCTTTGTTCTATTTATACATACAATACATATCGTTAATTAACTATAGTAACACTCACACGGCCACCAATCCTATCCTTAAACTAATATACATACATATCATTAACGTGTCAACATTTAGATAGAAACCAATTTAGTTTTTATATTCATAGATAGACATTTTCATTTGTGGTAGCAATTGAAGGCGAGTAGAGTTATTTCCACAGGTCATATTATTATAGTATTTAGCTTGCTTGAAAGGAATTGGAAAGATTTTAAATGGAAATCAATGTTAAGTTACATTCAATTCAATCTGCTATTATAATAGTCATAAGAAAATACAAGCATTTCTTGAAAACAGTGCCTAAGTTTTGAGTTTGATAAGGATCAAAAATGAAAAACAAACAGTTTATGTTTCACATTCAAAATATTATAATCACCCTCTGTTAACTGTTTTAAAATGTTATGCTAGGAAGCTAAAATGATAAAAGAGAAATCAGATATAAAGTTTAAATATTATATTAGATAATTTAATTCTGAATCTGAGTGGTTTTATTATATGTATGTATTTGCATTGGGCAACTGACTGGTCTTAATGACTGATTTGTAAAATTTATAGTAATGGCGCGATTTGCTTCAATATTGCGGGTCTCTTTATAAATATTTCAAAGGGAATAACATTGAGATACAAGAAATAGATTATTATTCAAGCTTCATACAAAACTTAAATGGATAACTTTAGCACTACGACAATATAACGTATCATCAAATATTTAACATTGTTTCTCGAAAATATTATCTTAACACTGATAGAAAATAGATGTGTAATTTCTATTATTTGGGGAATAATTATTTGCACATTTAACACACAATAATATGATACTTTTAATGGGATCCCTTTTGATTTGCGTACAATTATGTAATAATAAGAGTAGAGCTTATTTAATATACGATAATTAAGAGCTAGGTATTGTCTTTTTCATTTATGCCAGATTTGGGACAACCTAGAATCCAATAATCAAAATGGCCACAAGAATTGTAATAACAAAATGGCAACATTAAATATTGAGGACCCATCGGGTACTATTCTATAATGCAATCAATATTGACAAGAAAACAATACGTGTAGTCACCTTTCAGACAGAAGTCAATATCCTTACAAACATTGTTTGTTTAGTTGAAAGAGCCAATTTTCCAAGCTTCCGAAATCAACTGTGACTCTAAAGTTGGAGACGCATAGCTGAATAGAATGTTATTTTAATGTTTTGTAAATGTACTTACGTATTTTGATATTTTTAGGCTTGCTGATTTAATTATTTTGTCTTCTGGTTAATAATTGATTGAGAACATCATAGACTACTCCAATAAGATTGTTATGAAAAAATAATACTCCAGTATCAATAATTCATATTATGCGGGGATAAGAATCCCACATGTATGCAATAATAAAGTAGAAAAAGCACATTTAACACAAGCTCCAGATCAGGAGCAGGGAGACAATGAATTTGAGCTGGCTTTCCTCCCTAAACTAATGATATTTGATGTTCAATGGCTAGTTCCATGCCAGTTCGGTAATAAAATTAACAGTCTGAATTGTTGAAGGAAGAACAATAACATAATAAAATAGCTTTTAAAGAACCGGAGATGAAAAATTCATACACAAATTTAAATAATATTAAAATACAAAATTTATATCACGCTTTGTTTTAATTGAACAAATAAAACATCTAAGTGTCTATGTATTACTGGGATATGAATTTTATCTGAAGAGTGCAAAAAAAAACCAATGCTATTTAATATTACTTCAAATAAAATGGCGTAATTTAGATAAGTATGCAGTGAGCTGCGTTGTCAATTTTAAACATTAAAAATTGTGCCAATCAATATTTTAAAACTGTACTATCTAGGATTCAAACCAAATTTTATCAATTCAAAACATATCTGGCATATCAACTTAGTTATAATCACTAAGTTTATTGATATAAGTTTTTTGGAAATATTTACGTCCAATAGTGAATATTTTATTCTTACAATATGATGAACGAAGCAAAACATTATGTACCTTAAAATAGTTTAAATCAAAGAAAGATCTGCCGACATGCATAACTAACCAACCGCCGGGAGCGGAATTACTCCACAACAAAATATTATTTTTATGAGTGAAGAAATATCACAAATATTTTCACTTATTGTGTTGAAGACGACGTAACTTTGTTTCAAAGGTGTTAACACGTACATTTACCCAAACATCATTGAATTGTGTTTATTTCAAAAACGCTTCTTCTCCACCTAATTCAGTAATGAGATAAACAACAATAACTGTTTAATCGTCATTTCTTCAATAATATTTTCCCTTTCGCTGTTGAATTCTGGGTTTTTTTTGTCCATTTTCCAATTACTCAACTGCCAATAATGCAAACTAACTACCATTTTGACAGCCATAAAAATATGTTCATCGTACATTTACTTGTTCGGAACAAATGCTTTTCAAGTAAACTAAATGTTTAAACGCTCACAGAATGGTATTGAGAGAGGGATAAACTAATTCAATCCATTTACTAAATCTGTGGTAAGCAGTGTTTTTCAAATAAGTGATTAACATCTAACGAAAACTCAAAAAAGTGATCAATTTGTATTATCACATAGGTGCTTTATCTATGAACTCGCACTCTGGATTAGTCCACTATGTTGATCCAAACTTCCTACCTACATATAAACATTTTAAAATATTCCTGTTAGTCTCGTCCTATTCCGTTACCAATATTTTGTAAATTCATTAAAGTAGGTAGGAAATTAATTTCCGACAAATGCATATCGGCAGAATTTGCCATCAAATAGTTAATTGAAGAGTGGATCCTCTTTACTTTAGTAGCAGCTATTAATTCACTTATAAATAAGTGAACAGTTTCATGTCAGTCAAAAGGTAATCTCCGATTAATCTGTATTATGGTGTCCACTCTTCAAACTATTCTACTCGATGGCCGTCAATAAGTCATCATTATTATTCCATATACATCTAACAACAAAATGAAAACATCAAATAGTTTTTAACGTTTCAATATCTTATGATTAGGCAAATTTAAAACTGAGTTAATTTAACCGACAAGTTTTAATGGTTTATTCATATATTATATTGTATTTACACCGAAATAGCTTTCTGAAGTTTCCTAAATAGTGAAAATCTGACAACTCATCTCAGCTCTGCAACGTTTGTTAATACTGGCCAATAGCTATCATATATTTATACAGTCTTTCCCATAGAATAGATACAAAATCTCCATTTGGATGTTTTATCTGTCGGTGAAGGGTTAAGACCATCACAAAATGAGATGATTTTGAAACATATTTTAATATACATAGTTATGTGCGAGTAGCAAAGACTTTGAAATTTGACATTTTCTGTATTACGTAGATTCAAGTATTAGATTTTTTTAAATATGAATAGATTTTAAACTCCTCCCGTTCTAAAAAGGTGAGATTTTAAGACACTGGGTGGCTACACTGTACCTACTCTGTCGCTTTCAATATTATTATCTAGAATACGGGAACATTTCCTATGGTTCAGTCACTCATAAGAGTCAAATTTTTAATCACTTTTAAGAAGGAAACCTCAAAACAAAACTAAGTGGACGAATCCGCTATTCGGTGAATAAAACGGTCTTTCAATAAATTGGGGTGTTGATTCAATCAAAAGATTTGACGCTCCAATTCAACATTTTGAAGTCATGTCAATAATTTCTATTGTAGGTATGTATGCATCAATTGAAATTAAATTTCATTTTTAACCAAGTTATTCTCCTCAATACAATATTATAGTAAAATATTGGATGGAAGCAAGAATGAACATTTTTGGTTGGGTTATTTTTAGGTTAACAATTATTATAGTTTTTTTTATAATGAATGGGGATTGTATCATCGATTCAATACTCAAAAATAAATCTCGGTTAACAAACCAATAAAACATGTTTAAATGGGATAATTTTGTATAATTCTCAAAATATTTACAGAATATTAAGAAATTTGAAATGTGCTACGAAGATTGTATTAGATCGGGTTTTCGTTAAAAGATACCCGATGTACAAATCAAAAAGATCTAGAAAATGTTTTAAAACTTACAAAAATGCATCAACTTTGAAACAATTCTATTAAATATAATTGAATTCTGTACAATTCCCCAAGAATATTGCTTCAAAATACTGCTCACATTTGTCATCAAAAAGATACATGATAGATTCACAAATATGGACTATGGAATGTAATTCATGTTAGTAGAGAAATAATTATTCATAATTTTTTTTTAAAAGAAAGCAGTAGTTTAACACAGGTTTTAATAATACGCAAAAAAACTCTTTATTGCCAAATTTAAAAAATAAACTAAAATAATAATAATATTTAAAATTGCAAGTAACAAAAAAATTTATAAATGAAATAGAGTTTATTGAAGAAAAGAATTCATGCGTCAAGTATTCTTTAAGTACAAATTCAAATTATAAACTAAGTAAATGTAAAAATATAATAATCATTAAAATGTATACAGTCATTCATTATGCAAGAAAACATCAACACAATCCTTAAACTAATATAAAAATAATTAATACAAAAACGTATTAAAACGGCTAAGAATATACTAAATACGTTATACAAAAAAAAACCTATTATGGCATGTTCATTTTGCAATGAATCTGGTATAAGTTTGTAAATTTACACAATTAAAAGAGGTTTATTAAAAAAATTACTAACATAATAATTTATAATTATGAGTCACATTCATGCAAATTTTTTCTTCCAATAATATTATTTGAAAATTTAAACTAACCAAGTAGGTACAAAAGAACAACAAAAAATCGGCAACACGAATAAAATGATAAAAAAAATGTATTACAAATATTTTGTAATATTATTACAAATTTAAACATACTTTCTTATAAATTCACAGTGGTAAATTAAATTGTACTCGATGTGAAATTTTCAGGGCCAAAAGTATTATCGTAATTAATTATTGTGTTATTATGCCTTAATGAGCCTCCTCCTTCTTTAGCCAACGTTTCGGACAGCGTTACAGTGTCTTTCATCAGGGCAACGCAATCACATGTAAACTAAAGGTTTTCGCAATTTGCTCTGATGATGGACATTGTACGCATCGTCCGAAACGAAGGCTAAAGAAGCAACACAACACGGCATAATAACCCAAAAATTAATCAAGATAAAGTGTACTTAGTCAATGAAATTTAACAAATTATATCTAAGCAAAGAGTTGTTTCTACATTTGTACAAGTGAATGATTCTCCCTGTACAGGGAAACTCTGAGAAAGCAATTAAAATGTTCTTCAATATCTTTCACACTAAATTATTTCGTATAAATTTCCGTTAAAGATTGGTAAATAATAAAAAACCTTTTCAACACAAGTGTCACAAATATGCATTACAACTTCGTGTCATAACCCAAAGATGAGTTACAACTTAATGTCATGACTCAGACAAGAGTTACAATCTCAAATATGAGTTACAACTTCATGTCATGACTCAAATACGAGTTATAACTATGTATATGTCATGATTCAGTAAAGAGTTATAACCTTATGTCACGACTCAAATATGAGTTACAACTTCATGTCATGATTCAAATATTAAGAGTTACAACTTTGTGTCAAGACTCAAATATATAAGTCATGACTCAAATACGAGATACAACTTTATGTCATTACTCAGAAAAGAGTTACAACCTCTTGTCACGGCTCAAATATGAGTTACAACTTCATGTCATGATTCAAATATGAGTTACAACTTCAAGTCATGATTCAAATATGAATTACAGCTTCATGTCAAGATTAAAATTTGGGTTACAACCTTGCGTGATGACTCGAATATGAAATATCTTTCTTGTTTTATGAATGAATGCTGCAATTCAAAAAGATTGCATATTTTTAACACTGAAAGAACCAAAACATAAATAGCTGCATTGTAAGATGAGTATTTTCACGAGATACAAAAAAAACGGGTCTCTTGCAGTTATCAGTTTAGTACATTATCTGCCGGGAGTTGGTAGCTTGTGTTGTGGGTGGAGGGTGGGGGTTGATGCTGGCTGCTGTATGCGGGGTGGGAGGGAGAGCTGGCAGCTTAGGGGAGGGGGTTGGTGACGTTGACGTAAGACACCGGGAAGTATCCGGTGCGGCCGTTGACAGAGCCTTCGTACCAGTTGTCGTCCACCTTGTTAATCAGAGTTATGATGTCATTTTCCTGAAAAAGAAAAAAAAGGTTAAATTTCAATAAAAATATACATTAAATAGGGAATGCGCTACAATAATATAGAAAAAAACCACGCTTTTAATATAACAATATTCCTAAGATTTCATGTTCTTGTCAAGGGGTAAGGCTCTCTACTCCCATTTCGAAGGTTGCGGGTTCGAACCCGGCGTGCGCACATAAAATTTATTTGATTAATTTGTGTTATTTCACAATTAATTAATTAAAAATAATACATAAAATATTTGCGGCACTTTCCAGAGTAAGAGGCACTCTCACTATTGCCCCGGTGTAAGACCACCATTCAGAATAGAAACTTTGCTTTAAATGGCTTTAGCCGTGTTTGGTGACCAGATCGGAATAGCCGGGTACTTCCTAACCATCTCCTTCCCCTCCCCACTACCTTCAGCCTCAAGTCAAAACCCAATTGGGGATGCCATAGTCTCACTGGCTTTAAGCGGGAGCAATTGGGATCAGGGGTGTTACGGATATTCGCATCCGCATCCACAAATGCGGATTATTAGCATTAATTCAGACATCTGCATCCGCATCCATCAATGCGGAGCTTTTACGGATGCGGATTCATATCTGAGACAAGTAATGACATGTAAAGAAAGTGGGCGGGGCCAGAGTGGCGCGTGCCTTGCGCATGTTTGCTAGCAACTGGCATGAAGTTCGTTTGCTAACTGACCAATAGGAAGGCACACATTGGTGGAAAGATACTACAGGTTTTGTTTGTTTTGTTTTATTTATTTTTGTATCTGAGCCTAGTTCCCACCAGGGCAGGACATTGGCACCATAGGTGAATTGGAGTCTCTTCATCCTCTTCACATTTTCTGCATATATTGGTGTTTTCCACTGAAAATGTGAAGAGGATGAAGAGACTCCAATTCACCTATGGTGCCAATGTCCTGCCCTGGTGGGAACTAGGCTCAGATACCTGGGGAGACATACAGTAGAACCAGTCCCTTTAATAAAGTTCACCAGGGTTGTCATTGGATATGTGGCTGTCTTCTGGTTCTACTGTATGTCTCCCCAGGTATCTGAGCCTAGTTCCCACCAGGGCAGGACATTGGCACCATAGGTGAATTGGAGTCTCTTCATCCTCTTCACATTTTCTGCATATATTGGTGTTTTCCACTGAAAATGTGAAGAGGATGAAGAGACTCCAATTCACCTATGGTGCCAATGTCCTGCCCTGGTGGGAACTAGGCTCAGATACCTGGGGAGACATACAGTAGAACCAGAAGACAGCCACATATCCAATGACAACCCTGGTGAACTTTATTAAAGGGACTAGGTTGTTATTAAAGGATTGAGGTAAAATGGGAGATAGCACAATGGGCCTATGGCCTAAGTGCTCACGGGAACTGCTTGTAAACCGTCTCCGCCTTTAAAACAAAAAAAAAATATACCGTTTGGCTTCATGGTTGTAAAAACATCCGCTCGCAGCGCTGTTAAGCAGCACAAAGTCGCAATAATGGATTGCTGGATATTCACTCGTAAACACCTTTCATAATGTTTCATTGAAATAATGAAAGAAAACCTCCTCCTCCTGTAAAACAATTAAGCACGCAGGCGACGAGTTGCTTAAATGAATGAATATAGTCAAGATACGTTATTCAGATACGGCGCGTGGTTTCACTGAAGTGAGTCCAGTGGTCACACTTAAACACGTTCATATATATATTATTTGAATGGCTATCATTTTCTTTAGCGGTGCTACATATTTTTTTCCGATTAGTATGAATATAATGCATCTTGTATTTTTATAATGTCATTGGGTAGATCGATTCGATAGTTAATTTCTTCTTTTGAAAGGCAATGATCCTGAAACAAATATTCTTTTCATAAATACTTTCAGCTCCAGAAATTCAACAATTAAATTTAACAATCCTGTGATTTAATAAAATAGTAATATTAATAAAATGGTCAATTTTCTACAGAGCTCTTTTCTGATAGTAGTTTCATCATTATAAGATCCTTGGAATAGGATAATTCAAATAGACGTGGACAGACTTACGCGTGGGTTTAAGACAAGACCTCATTAAAAGTATTTTTAACCTCTTGAATGTCAGATGACAGTTAAAAGTCAACCAAACAGGGCGTTAGCAAATGAACATCAAATGTCCTGCTCACAATAACCTGCCTCAACTGACGTCTTGAGACAAACTGGAAGGATATAAGATTTTTAGTTATATTTTACCTTGAAGCCGAGTTCTCCCGGGTTCTCGGGCTCGAAGTCGTAGAGCGCCGTGCAGCACGGGCCCTTGGGACCTGCTGGCTGCTGCGGCACCATGGGCGTCCGGGCTGGCGACTTCATAGGCGACGGCAAGGGGGACGCTGGAGGAAATACAACAATCATTACACGGCCGAGGTTATTATGCTGTTGACGTAATTACACGGTCTAGTAATTTCACAGTCTAGTAATTTCACAGGTAGGTAATTATACAGTCAAGTAATTACACAGTCAAGTAATTACACGGTCAACTAATTATATGGTCAAGTAATTACACTGGGAAGGTAATTACGTGGGCAAAGTTATTACATAGTCAAGAAATTACACAGTCAAGTAAAGACATTGTCAAGTAATAACACAGTCAAGAAATAACATTTGGAAGGTAATTACGTGGGCGAGGTTATTACACAGTCAAGAAATTACACAGGCAAGGTAATTACATGGACAAGGTAATTACACGGGAAATTAACGGTCAAGTAATTACACATGAAAGTAATTACATGTGAATGTAATTACACAAGCATGGTAATTACACGGTCAAGTAATGTCACGGGCAAGGTGATTACACAGGCAAGAAAATTACACGGTCAAGTAATTATGCGGTTGGTCAAGTAATTACACGGTCAAGTAATTATGCGGTCGGTCAAGTAATTACACGGTCAAGTAATTTTACACGGGCAAGGTAATAACGTGTGGATTTACAGTTGCTAGTGTGAAAGCGTAACTACAAAGCCGAGGTATTTACAATTAAAGAAAGCATTATCAGTGTCATTGATAAAGAAATGAATCGATTGGGAAAGTAAATTTTTTTTGTTAATCTTCTAGTTTTATCGTTGCAAGTGTGTACGACTAAAGTAACTATGATAGTTTATGTATAGATGTACCAAGGCTGTGATATTGTAGTTGAACCATTGAATCTAAGCAATTTAATGGGAATACTGGTAAATTAAATTAAATACTGTCATCTTAGGTACTATTAGGCGCTCCGCCCACTGAGGCAACTGAAAACCAACTAAAACCGGCTGTTTTCTCTGTCTTGATTGGTCAAAAAGCTTGGTTAACCATAGACGAAGAACAATCAGCTGACAGCTGGCCACTATCAATGGCCGCCCAGGGCAACCAGCAAAGCAAGTCGCGAGTCACCGCTTGCGTTACCATTGACAACGGGGTTTTGTGTGATTGTGAAGTGTGCGGGCCATCACATTGTCATACAAAGACAGTTGGCAGTTGAGAGTTTTCAGTTGCCTGAGTGGGCGGAGGCGCTTAGATTTAGGCGAATTTGAGAAAAATTTTGAGGGAAAGAAAAATGCTAAAAAACTAATTTTCATAGATAATAACACAAAACAAATTTATTTCTCAATGTTACGTTATAAGCCCACAATGGTACGTCAAAAAGAAATTAACGAAACCTAAAACATTGACACAAATCTGGTTGTACCGACGCTAGTCTTTGTACGACCTAAATGCATACAACATACCAAAAAATCAGAACTACTTAACCTCTTGCAAGGTAAAATGTACCAGGCTACTGGGCTAATATAACATATTTATGTATTTTTATATTTCAAAAAAAGCTTTTTGAAGATCATCATTATTGAATCCTCTCAAAAATTTTCTCTCTATCAGTCGTAATGTTCTATGTCTATGCCCTTAGTCAAAATTGAATATGTGTATCAACAGAAGTAAATAATTTCAGTTCTAACAGTAGTTAGACCACTGCCATTGCAAGATTAAACTAAAAGTACATAGTTCACGACCTAACATGGGGTCATGACACAAAAATGGGTCATAACTAGATTTAGATTTTCTGGAGCAATTCAGAATGAACATTTATAAAGTAGTTGTTCTGTTTTAAAATGCTCCAATAAATTTGAACCCAAATTATGACATAAAAATAGATTGCCAACCATGTAATTGAGATCTGAATATTTTACCGGGGTCAACAAAACACTGAAATGGACATTATTTTTGATAGATAACAAAGAGCTTTGATGGCTTATTTAGCAGGTGCGGTAGTAATTAATCTGGGTCTCGACCTTGAGGTTGCAATAGTATTAATAATACTCTCAATCCCTTCATTATCGACATCTATGTGCCATCGAATTTATTAAACTACCAGTGCCATCTATGATTAACCTCTCAAACGACTTTCTGCATCTAATTTGCTAAGCTATTTTTCAATGCATGTATGTTTTATTATAAGAGTTGATCTATGGATTGTCTCCATTTGATCTCCATACATAAAGTTAATTAGAAATGGTTAAAAAATTAAAGGTTTTATAAAAAAATTGTACATGTATATTATTTCTATAGAGAAATAAAGCCTCAACATAAGAATGTGACTGTCATTGAGATGGTGATGTACATTTGAGAAAATAATAAACAAAAGATCTGAGTTAGAAAAATATCAGGGAAATATTTAACAGTTCAACTAAAATCTATCAAAGAGTAAAATAGTATTTAGACTTCAAAAGAAATAAAAAAGGTGAGTTATTATCTCCTCTACACCATAAATAAAAAACACAAAAGCCATTCACTATTACTGGAGGTATTAACACAATAATTCAAATAGTCATAAAATTATAGAAAAGCGATAAAAATATTATTTGCCATTAAAGGTTAGATTATATTAGCACCAGGAAGAATTGTTTGGCTATTAATTAAAAGCTGTTAGTAAGTAACGATACACAAAATTAATAAAGCAATACAGTTATTATTAGTAAAGCCACTAGAATAAAAAAAGATATAAAAGAAATTTGAAAATGCTCCGGTAAATATTGTAATTAGTAGAAAAGAAATTTAAAATTGAGTTTCGGTAAAAATAACATGCATAATAAAAGATTTAGAATTTAATAAAGCACGAGAAAAATTTACCCAACATGCTATCATTAATCATGCCCTATTAAGAATTGTTGTACGTGCCGTATTCCAGTGGGTTTCCAAGGGTTTCCGGAAACCCTTTGTTAAATTTTAAAAATCGGGAAATTGTATTTGTCTCCATAAAAAAAAAAAAATTCACTAGCCAGCAATGTGGTATTGAATTTTTCGGAATTAGAATATTTTGGAGAAGAAGATAAATGCAAGTTAAACAGGTGTACGGTCTCAGTGGGGATCTTGATTGTTAATGTTAATTTATTACCCCTAAAATAATGTTATCTATCGAGAACCCCAATGACCATCATCTGTAGAAAAAAAATCAGTTACCTGGGATATTTAGATGATATTATGTATAAAATAATGCAAATTAAAAAAATACAACTAATAATCTAATTTCATGTTTGCAAATGAATATTGTAATACATGTACCAAAGGGTGGAAGTACAGCACAAACTGAAACTAATTTTCAACAAAAAAATTACTTTGGAAACTTTCTGTTGTTGAAAACCTGTTTTTACAAAAATGGATGACACCACCGATTAAAGGGTTAAGTTTAAAATCATGCCCTAATATTAAAATGGCATTTTACAAAGGTGCCTTCTTTTTAAAAAATGCATGCATGACATAATAAATTCTAAGAAAGAAAACCTAGTTAACGCAGCGAGTGAGAGCGCTTCATACGGAGTGCCTCACGCACCGTGTGCAATATTATTATTACCGTTGGTGGAGCGTTGCGAATTGTTTTGCGAAGCCCCACCGGGGAATAGCTCCAGATTGTTAGGCTTGCCGTGCACCGGTGAGCCTGACAGAGAACCCCCTATAGCAAGGACCAATAGATTGCGTCACATAACATTCGCCTCCGTTACATGTCACTTACTAGATGAACCATGCGTCCATTCATTGGGATATTAAGGATTTTTTAAATTTTAATTTCGTAATGGAATTTGGAATGCATTGAGTTATTACACATGTTGACAACAATTTCGAAAAAAAAAGTTGTATGAAGAGTTTAGTTTACTTTTAATACTATTGTTTGCTTCTAGTGGACAAAATACTATAACTATGTTCTGAACATGTGTTACAAGAACACAACTGGTTAGAAGTTCTCCACAATAGCTCAATGTATAGAGCGGTTTCTCCAATATCGAAAAATTCCGGCATTTAGATTACATCTACTTTTTTCTTGGTTTTTATATTGTCGATTTAAACATCATTTGATTCACGTGGGTATCAAATATTATTGCGTTTAATATTATCTGAATTACTAGTTTATAATATTGTACTAGGTTGGCGCCACATCGGCGGTGGGAGTCAATAGGGGAACACTATTAAAACTTCATTGATGTCAAAATGTGTAAATTGACTGCATATCTCTTTGAATGTTTGCCAATTGGTGTGATATTTGGAGAGATTCCAGATACAATTAGAAGAAAGGAGAGTTTAAACAAGATAGCCAGACATTGAATACAAAATTAATATAGCCATCATTCTGATACTGTATAACACTGAAACACTGAAAAATTACACTTACCAATTAATTTCATAGATAAACAAAAATAATGATAGAATGACAATAACAGTAGAAGGGAGAATCATAATTGTGACAAGAATATTTAACAAACATCAAATAATAACAAGATTAGTTAGGAAGATACAACAATATCGTATAGAGAGGTGGGAACACCAAATAAATAAATACATAAACAGCAATGCATTCCAATTCGGAAAATCTAGATCAAAAGTGAAAAGCGCAGGTCACGAATTCAAGAAATCATGCCAAGTGATTTAGAACTTGAAAAGTGATGAGAAAATCAATCTGGGAAGTATTTACTAAAGAAAAATGCAACTTTTGTAATTTATGAAAGAAATCGAATCTTTCAAACTGAAAAGCCTATTTCAAATAAAAAATATATCTATAAAATCTCATTATATCCTGAATTGAATTAATTTCAATATTTTCTTTAGCTAAATTTTCATAAAGTGTTGTTTCTGTTTGCAAGTAAATTTATGGGAATGGATTATTTCAAAAGCTTAATCAATAAATAAAAGTATTTTGTTTCTTCAAACTTTGCAAAATCACTTTGTGGCATCATTTTGAATTAAATTAAACAAATAACTTTGTATTAAACCACTATTATATTATCAAAATTACCTAATTTAAAAGTAGTTTGAATTGAAAGATCATGGAAGAATACGTCAAATTCCAGTATATTTACTACGAAACAGAAACAATTTACTAAAACTAAAATACATAGAAATAGGTCCTGGTAATTAGGAGTTGGGAAAAGAAAGGATGAAAAGGAAAAAGTTAGAAATTATTGACAAGGAAGGAATCGGGATGACCCACAGCTCCATTTGATGGCAAAATACAAATATTATTAATAATCATAAAAGATTATTTTCATTACATAATAATAATAATTTTATACATCTGTAAGTACCGCCATGGATGCCAGACTAGAAATTTTGGGATTTGAACCCAATTTTTAATCCCAATTCAGTTGCTGTTTAGTAAACTTCCCAAAGTATTAAACAGTTAAATAAAGCGATAAAGAATTGGTCCCGATGTTAGAACCTAGTAATCCGAGACATCAAGTTATAGATGTTTATTTTAAAGTTAGGTTATAATGCTATGAGTTTTATGTAGGTTAATTGTAGAGAAGCCATCCATGATCAGAGAATGAAGAAATAAAATTAAATTATTAATAGGAATTACATACCACGAGCATAAGGGCAGACTCCAACTGCATTTGAATGAACAAAACAGGTGGTTTACGCTGCGTAACATATCATAACATGACATAATCTGATGCTAGAATCATGTTTACATGCAATCAATTGATATTTTTTTAAATGAAATATTCTTTCTTGGATCCGTAGTCATGTGAAAAAGTAAAAACATACAAAAACAATTACCAAACAAAATCATAAAAAGAAAGAGAGCATTTTTGACCTGCATGCTATTTTTTTTTCTCCGTACAAATTTATATTCCTAATGTTTTTTGGAACGGAATAATGAGATTATAGGAATTTAAAATCTTTAAGTTTATGCGTGTTCAATATAAAGCAGGGATTTGACATTAATTGTGTACATATTTAAATAGCTAATTTGCGTGTCGCGGTACCACTCATAGTGCATTGAAGCAAGTAGCAAAATAGTGAACCCAATAAACTCGTTTCAATCATCGAGCGGAATGATTTCAATATTGCAATGATGGATTTGCGAAAAAACGTGCGTTTAGTTACCCCACATAAAGCAAACAGAGCAAGCGAGATCAGTTAACGTCTTTGGTAAAACCACCACCAATTATTTTGTAAATGTATTTGATAATATTCATGCATTATTCTCATTTGATTATATCGTAATCAATTTAAAGGAATAACTTCTTTTTTTTTTCAGAATAGAAATTAGGGAAATATTAGGAAATCAATACAGTTGACAAAAATACTGCTCAAAAAATGAAGTTAAGAAAAAAGCTTTCACTTTGAAAAGAAAAAAAAATTGTTTCAAGAAGTACATACTCATTTAATATACCCGTCGCCGGCCGCAGTCCCCCGGCGGGTCCGGATTTTTGAAGCGATTTTGTCCCTTATGTATAAAGAAATTGTATGAAGAACAAGGTCAGAAGCGCTTGGGCCATTCTCGTTCTTGACATAACGAAATACTATGGATAAAATATATGGCGGACAAAATGGCTGCCGCTTGATAATATGAACGGAGTCATATTAAAAGTCTATATTTAAATTTTTTTTTTTTTTAATTTTTTTTATTCATTTTGTTTGTTACAGGTTTGTTTTACATGGCTTTTCGACTACCAAGCTAGGCAAATGCCCATATTATGGTAGTTGTTGTTTTTTTATATAAATCCATTGTGGAAAGCATAGATTTGAGTTTTTATTAGGAAGTTCGTTTTATCTATATTATTTTGAGGTAATTTTTGTAATATATCACAAAAGAAATGTTATAAAAATTGAATTCATAAGAAAGGTGAGAACTGTCAAATATTTTACGTTGTATTGAAAAAATATTTTTTTTTCATGCTGGCTTTCAACAGGTTAAAATACATATCATACTTTCAATCAAACCCAGGGAAAAATACATTTCAAAAAGACAAATAAATGCCAACTTTCATTCTTCCCACAACCTTTAAAAATAAAATAAAACAATAAAATAATGAAATAAATAAAACAAACAAAATATAAATGACCAATCACCTGACCACGGATCCAAGGGGCGGTTTTGCTGATGGGTCGGGCGAGAGGGGGGCGGCATGGCGGCCGAGGCAGCGCTCTGGGCACCTCGGGAACCCCAAACCCCGGGAGTACTGGCTTCATTGTCCCAACCAGAACTGAAAGGATCATCCCTACGAACTGCGCCGTTACCGTTACTATTATTATTGCTACTACCGTTGTTGGTTCGGCGCTCGTTGAACGAAGCCGAACTGTTGGACATGCGCGGGTTGTGAACGGACCAAGCGGGCTGTTTGGACGATAGATTGCCGATGGACGAACTGTGGCGAAGGTTGGAATTGTTATTGTTACTGTTGTTGTGAGTGGATAGGTTCTGGTTGGAGCCGTGGGTGGAGCCGATGGGGTAGGGAGTGTGGAGGCGACCGTTGTTGAGACCGAGCGAACCGTCTGTGGAGATGCCATCGATGTTCAGGTCGGCCAGCGTCTTGGGGACAAACTCCATCTTGGGGCGGGAGGCAGCCTCTTCCGTCCTGCAAACAGAAAAACAGATTGTCTCATAAAACAAATTACAATAATTAGGAAATTTGAATTGAAATTTAAATCAACATTACAGTTAAAATTTTGTTGGTTATTTTCTTATTTTTTTTTTTTAAAGGTTTGTCAACATTGATTCACATCAAGGCTCTCACAAATACAAATTCAATAGGCATGGTTGATACTATCGCTAATTAATTACAGCACTGACAACATAATATTCTTTACAGATATTTGGTTATCATACTAAGTGTATTGTACAAGAGAATAAGTAAAAAAACAGCAGGAGATATATTTTAATATTATGATTAAGGATGGGTTGTTTCACAGAAATTGAACAATTCATCAAATTTCAAAGTTAAAATTCGAGCTCTGTGAAAGTACTACTCAATTTCTGTTATTATTTCATAATGGCCGGTTGTTTCAGAGTACTTTGATAATAACAGAAATTGAATAGGACTTAAACAGAACTTGAATATTAAACATTGAAATTAATTCGATGAATTGTTCAAAATCTGAGAAACAACTCTTCATAACCCTCGAAAAATCACTGCTCCGTGACGCCCTGGGTTCCTGATGGGTTGTTCTGCTTTCCGCCAATGACAGAGCCAAGATTTAACCATAAGGTTGAATCTGCGTAATGCGCACAATTGATCACCGCTTGTGGTCAGTAAAGAAGTACTTCTCGTTCTGTTACGCCGTGACACTCTAACTTGTGGCAATTGCTGCCGGGATAATCAGTGTACCATAAAGTTATAATAATAATAGTAATTAATAAAGATTTTTTAAATTGAGGGAGCAGTAGGATTTATCGGTTATTTATTTTCATTATTTTTTTTTTTTTAAATAATAATAATTATTTTTTAAATATTTGTATTGAGGGATCAGTAGGATTTATCAGTCAAATTAAATTAAATAAACAAATTAAAAAATCGGAATTCCACCGAGCCGAACCCTCTGATATGAAGATATCTGGAGCCGGTGAATTATTTTCCCAATTAATAGTCTGATAGATTAACATGTTGTTCTTGTATTGTTTTGTATTAATTATACTTATATAATACACTTGCATAGCGTGGATTTACTAGATGATCATTTTTATGGAAAAGTGTGTGAAAGTTAGTTAATTAGTTTTTCCTATGGGGAAAACTAAACCCGGACATAAAAGTCTGGTGCGTAAATTAAAATATGGCTAATTTATATAGCGCCGTTTTCGTGAAAAATCACCTCCAGGGCGCTGTACAAATAAACTAAGATTCATAATTACATATAACTTAGCTATCGCCTTTGTATGAGTCAACCACGGCCATACGGTTCAAGAATCCGTCTCATACAAATTATACAAGTGCCTGTGATAAAACCCTAACTATTTGAGTGCCAATCCAAGTGCAAATCAAAAGTGAAACCCTATGAATAAACATCGCAGATCATCCACTGCCGTAAGTACTATTATGAGATACTCTGCTGTTAGTGTGGGTAGCAGTGGCGGTTTTCTCTAAAGTGCGGTTGTGCGGTGAACCCCCTTTAAAAATATGATAAAATAAAACAATCTTGTTGTATAGTAATATAAGCGCATCACAGATAGCTCGACATTAAAATTCCGTCTTTAAAACTCGCGCCACCGAAAAATACGGTACCTATCTATTCCCATTTTGTGCGCGTTGCGATCCGCACACATTTGTCCATACGAAAAATCATAGCCGATACGAATCGCTGTGACGGTAGAATGGACAAAACTACGCAGCTTGGTGCGCTGCTCACGAGTCAAGATGTCACGTGACCTCCGAACTTTGACAAGTCTCGCCGAAACGAAGCCCAAGATTGTCGCAGGATGACCGGCTGACGGTCGACTTTTGCACCGACGGATGCAAGTTAAATGTTATATAGTATGGTATTTAACTTTGTAGTCATTTTTTACATTTTTTATTTTCTTGTTTCTGCATTTCTCCAACCGTTTACTAATGGCATTTGTAAATCTACTATTGAAGTGGACCGATTTTGACTTCTGTTTTCGTATTTTTTTATAGATAAGTCGTTATATCCCTTAGTTACGAGTACATTTACTAAAGTTTCGGCAAACAACCTCGCTAGTTATGCAATTTTGTGTTGAGCTTTCCTAGTATTGTTTCGGCTTTCAAATTGAAAGTGGTTGCGTTTATCGGTTGTCGCGAATATTCTGTCCTAATTTTTTCACACAATGACGGAATACAGTGTTATATACAAAAAATAACGCTAATGCTTATGAAAAACGTTTGGAAATTAAATATTATTATTTTTTGTATACGTGTATAATGGATTTTTAGTGTAAGTGAAAAAAGGTAATTTTATTTCGTGGCCACCTTTATTTGTGTTTTTTGTTTTTTTATGTTTTAAAATATCAATTATATTATATTCTCCATTCTAAGGAATTATTCTTATTGAAAAAAAAAACAATAATAATTAGCAACGTACATTGAGTGTTGTAAAAACCATTAAATAATTTAAATCCTCTAAAACCATTTTGGTTGTTTAATAATTGTGTCGATGAGTATCAAGTTATTTAAAAACAATAGTACCTATTTAGGTACCCCCCCACTAACTTTATTTAATTTGTGTGACAAGAGTAAATTTTGATTAGACAATATATCATTCTTCTCTTGAATTTCTGAACCCCCCGTTAAAAAGACCACGAACCGCCACTGGTGGGTAGCATTCAATTTGTTGGGAACCATAGGTAGCCATTAGCGCAGACAGGACATTACATTCTTTTCTGACCCGTTGAAGTGGAGCTGGCCAACAGAGTCACTTCACAATCACGGATAGTCTGAATTCTAGACAAATCAGTTCCAGTTTGAAAAATATCAATTAAATTTTTTTTATTTTTTTAAACTTTATACTTTATTGCTTGTCTGAATTCTCCGAATAGCTCCTCTTTTCTGATAAGGATTACCAAGAATGCCTTTATATACGTAATATTTGAAAAAAAAAGTGTAAAATTAAGGTAATTCATATTTACATTACAATAAAAAGATAAATTAAGAATATGGAAGATGAACTTACTTTTCGCGCAAGTTTTGAGTTAAGACATTGAGAATCTCCACGCACTGCTGGTGATATTCCAAGAGACCCTCTGAGAAAGAAGTCATTTGGGCCAACTGCTCTACCTGGAAAATACATTCAATTTTTTTAAGACATTTAATTAAATGAGATAAAAATACAAAATGGTTAATATTATTTAAATTAAGAATTAAAAAAAACTACATTTACCCCGATCATTGGTATAAATGACTGCAATAAAAAATAAACTAATCCTTTTTAAAATCTAAATTATTATGTACAGAATGTAATGAGTCAAATTTCTTTTAAAAACAAATTAAGTTCATATTTATAACTGTTGTATTATGAGCTGATCAGTCCAGTGATTAGACAGGGATCTAACTTCACATTACCTTATTCTGAAATATGAGGTGTCAAAGTTTGTAGAAACAATTTCTTATAATCTACTAGCTTAATACCTGGCATGTGTTGCAATGCCACTTAAATAAATAAATTGTTTCTCCCTGCATGTCCTTTCCCATTCATCCCCATTCCCCTTCCGCTTCCTCTTCCCCTTCCGTGTCCCCTTCCTCTCCCGCATTCCCCTTCCCCGCGTTTTCCCCTCCCCTCTCCCCCTTCACGTGACCCCCCCCCTTCCCTCACGCATTCCCCTTCCACCTTCTCAGCCTTGCCCTTCCCTCTTCCCTCCTCCAGAGAACCACCAATCCTTAATTACCCTCCGCCCCTTCCGGATCCCCCCCTCCCGCCTTTTTTCCTGCTGCTAATTATATAAAATACACCCATTTTTAAAACAACTCACATGTGACCAATATCAAAAATTTTATGCAAATTTCATAACGCCAACGCTCGCCAGTATATATAGAAACCTTCGCGGGGTATGTTCACGACGACTCACCAAATTTTTATCGCAATTATGAGAATTTATCTTTGTAAACTTGACATTTCAGAACATGGTAAGGCAAAGTTAGAAACCTATCTTATACTAAAGTGATGAACTAAAATGATGAACTAACCTAACCTATACTAATGTGATGAACTACCCTGAGCATCGTAAAAACTATCAACTGTCAGAAACAAACAAAATGGCAATAATTGCAAAAGGTTAAAATAAATAAAGCTATACAACACAGGTGGCTCTGAAAATTATTTTGGCTGTAGAAATCAGCAAAAGTAATGGTTCAAATGTAATTTTTGAAAAATGATGTAATTTAGAACCTTGTCCAACTGAGGTTGCGAAGTGTCACATAAAAACAATTTAATTAGATGAACTTTGAACCAACGGCTGTGTAAATTTAACAATTTGAATAGAAACGCAGATATACTTACTTCATTGTCGAGCAGGTTGAACATGCCGAGCTGTGCCAGGTGCAACGATTCGGCAAACTTCTCTTCAGCCCCCCTTATCTCATCATCTGTAATATGCGATCCTAATCAACAAACATCCGCTCTCGGAGAATATCGACAGTCGTTATATCACACACATATTACACACCCACAGTGATACCAAGTGTACCAAGTACAATCACAACCACATTGTGTAGTTTTGCCCATAACCAGTTGCATATTCACAAAATTGTGCGCATGTGAGGAATGGTGCAAACGATATTTGGAAATTTTGGAAAAAATAAATTTAAAAAACACAAATTAAACAATATTTTAAAATAAAAATTACACATTTCAAAAGTTGTGTAAAATAAGACAAATAATAAAGAATTCAATTTAAATAGATATTGGTTTAAAAAAAGTGGTGAATTGAAGAGGAAATAGTGGATAAATGAAAGATAAAAGCAAAACAAACAAAACAGTAACACAAACACAAAATGAAATTAATGGCAAAATGTTTTCGATACAAACCAAATTTACGGTTTTAATTAAAAGCGGTAAAATTCCAACATGATGGATGTTATAGGTGATGCAATAATAGGTCCCAGGGTGGAATGTGGTCCCGAATTCCGCGCAATTTACAATAACATTGTATATACAGCCGTATTATTATTGTAAATTATACGGTTTAGAGCAGCAAGCGTGTTGGGTCCAAAATTATAAATGGCACAGGGACATGGAACAAATTGAATGGAAAAAACAAAATTAGTATGTACTTCGACAGTGTAAACAACCTAAATTATTTACACATGTAAAATTTGGGGAATTTACGATCATCGTGAAACTGGTTAATTAATTAATTAAAATTTTAGTACAAACTAATGAACGTGAAAAGCAAATATTTCTATTTTTGATACCAACTAATAATTTGTGGTGAAATTCCAATTACCTATTAAAACAATTTTAAACTTTTTTCCACTTAATTTATTTCTAACCATAACCGGTTTCAGCTTATTAAGGCCATCTTCAGACTGTTACAATTATTCCTTAAAATATGGTTTTTTATTCTTAACATTTGGGGGATGGGGGTTAACAGGGATGGTGTACAATAATTTTATACAAATTATATGAATTTTCCCATCTTCATTGCTGTGTCGTGTTTCATAACTGAATTTCCAGTTATTTGTTTATTGCCAGTAAGCATAATTACCTCAGTTTTATAGATTACTTTAATATTTATTTGGGGAATTCATTACTTGAATTATTTTCACCCATTTTACTGTTGTCAGGTGTGTATATGTATAAACCATAGTTTAAAGAATATTTGTACTAGTCTGAAGATTTTTTTTTTTTACATTAGATCCACACAGGAGGCCTTGAGGAAAATAATTTCCCTCAAGGCCTATTTCATCTTTGGGGATGCTGTGTGGAGGGTATTTTGAAGGAGAGGAAGTTCTGGGAAGGAAAAATGTTTGAGGATTGGGTAGGAATCTGGGGTTCAGTGTGTCTAGATCATCCGCCGCCAAGACCTACACAATGAACCCCGTGAAAACCTGCTAAGTCACCAAACGTAGCGAACTACTTGGGGTGACCTATGGCAGAGGTGTTGGTTATCCAATAAATGGTTCCCGGGGCGGCGGTACCCATTCCCGCCTCCCAAATTGAAGATGGCCTTAATAGGCTGCAACCGGTTACGGTTAGAAATAAAAAAAGTGGAAAAAAGTTTAAAATCATTTTAATATAATAATAATAATAATTGGATAATTTGTAGAGCGCCGTTTTTGTGAGAAATCACCTCAAGGGCGCTGTACTATATTATGAAAAGTAAACATTTATAATTGTTTTGTAAGAGTATCCATTATAGTTACTCAAGTTAACCAGCTTTACAACGATGGTAGTTTCTTTGTAGTTGGAGAAAACTACTGAAAAAAGGGATGTTGAAATTGTGTCGGGAAAATGATTTATAACGTCAAAAGGGTTTTGAACTAAATGTAATTTTAAGGATTTGGCGAATATGTAAGGATATTTTATCGATAAAGAATAATCAAAACAAAATAAAAATCTAGCATAAAACAAAATGATAAAAGTTTATAAATAATATTTGATGGAAAAACACAAATAACATAACATAACGGGAGCACATAAAGGGTAAGAAGGTTTGATGACGGTACACAAGTTAAGGAATAACCCCTTGAAGTAACGGTTAGCCGAACATACCCTGAACTCGCATATTCTGGCTCTGTGATGGGCTTCCGTATGGGCTAACTCTGCCATACACTAATGAACAACAATATTTCAGTCAGAATACATTCACAAACCAGCTGTTATGGCAACTGGAAACAATTCCAGAGCAATTGTATCAGTCATTGCCCTACTAAAATTAACTTCAATGTGCTCTATACCAAAATAAACAATGTCATCAAAAATTAAATCATGTTAATAGTTTTGATATGATTTGAGGTTTTCACGGCAATAAGTAATAAAGTGATTTATTTTTGTGTTATTATGCCGTGTTGCATTACCTATTTTTAATTATTTTTTTTTAAATATAAATACCGCACAAGAGTCCCAACTGCTCCCTTCTGGAGCCAGTGAAACTATGTCATCCCAAACTGGGATATGTTGTGAGGCTGAAGGTAGTGTGGAGGGGAAGGAAATGGGAAAAATGAAGCTGGGGAAGTACCGGGCTACTCAGATCTGGCCACCAAACACGGCTAAAGCCATTTCAAGCAACGTTTCAATTCTGAATGATGGCCTTATGCCATCGCGATACTGAGAGTATCTTCCACATGTGCCGCAAATACACTATATATTATTTTTAATTAACCAGTCAGTGGTTCAGTGGGCATCGCGTTTGGGTCCCAACCAAGCGTTCCGTGTTCGATTCCTCGGCTGGCTAAGTCCTCCATCACAACACAAGCAACATCTTCCGCTTAGTGTGATGGTAGTAGGAGATTTTCAAATGTTGTTGGGTTATTCGTAACCTGGGAATGTTTGTCTTTCTTTTAAAAAAAAAAAAAAATATATAATGTAAAAAAAAAAACAAATTAATCAAATGGAATTTATTTGCGTAAGCCGGATTCGAACCCGCTACCTTCGGAAAGGTCCAGAAGTCAAAAGCCTTAACCCTCGACCATGGTGTCCGTTGAAAGAGAGAACTCCTTCTTTATCGCCATGCTGACGAACCAGCAATTGCCGAGCATTTAATTTAATTCGGTCATTACTTTGGATTTGTTCCTGAAGTCCTGGGAAAACCCAAAATGCACAGAACACAACCAAATTACAGACAAATCAAATTCACAAAAATGTCATTATTATTAATACGAAGAACGGGGCTAAACTCAATAGTTCTTGGTATCTGGTAATTGACAGCTATAGCAAAAGTAAAAGGATTGCAGCTGGCAACACGGTATCGCATCTACATACAGAAGCATACACTTCACCATAATCTTTGATTACACATCTGCACTGATGATAGACACTGTAATCCAGTCTGAAACGTTGACATAGAAGAAGGATCCGCAAAATGGCATAATAACCCAAAAATAAATCACTATAAAACAAAGTTTTGATTATCAACTGCAAGGGCATATTGAAAAAATGCAATCATATTTTTCTCTTATTGATTTTGTTACTTTTAGTATTTGAATATTTGTAAAAATATATATATTATTCAAGGGGATTTTTTTGTGTAATATTGAGAAAATAAAGAGGGAAACTTCTAATTGAGCTTTTTAAATCATTCATTCAACACGAAGTAACACATTAAATTTTTACATTTGGAATGTGTTTTTTTCTGGCATCTCATTAGAAATATTAAGTATAATCGGTCGAGAAAATCTAAGAAACTAATTAAAATTATTGTGCATTTCAAACTAAATGGAAGCAAAAACCAGTGTCTAGCAATTTACTGTGCAAAATATTGTAGAATTTATATTTAAGAACCATTAACCCTGAACTTTTTTTTAACCATCGACCTACAAATATTTACAAGATTATTGGAAAGAAAGAGTATGTCTTCTGAACTTTTGAATTATTTAATAATAAATAGTAGGGCATCAAACTCAACAATCATTGCATTGTATAAAAATATAATATCTATTAATATATTATATTCACTACATAATATCTTATTAAGATATTATGTTTATTTATTTATTTATTCATTACATAATATCTATTAAGCTAATATATTAATTAAATAATATCTATTAAGCTATTATATTAATTAAATAATATCTATTAAGCTAATATATTCATTAAATAATGTCTATTAAGAAGAACATATTGATATGAAAATGATGAGAATGCATAAAAATTAATTGCATTTAGCTCACTCAGTTAAACCACACAAAAACAACATAATATTTACATTTTGAATGTAAATAATAACCATATTGTGATAGCTCACACAAAAAGACCATACCTAGTATTTATCCTTCCCAAAAACAGTAGAAATCATCAGTAAAAGTAAAGATATTGAAAAAAAAAAATGTTAGTGTGGTAAATTTCAAAGTGGTTAATTTTATGCGGGGAAATGATTAGAAAAGCGAATAACCTTTTGCTTGTCTCCTTCTCTTGCAGTCAAAGTCTAGACGTCTTCCTTGCAGCTTCTTTCGGTGATGCTAAATTGACAAAAAAAGATAATTAAAAATTTGTTATACATATTCATAGCCAGGGAAGTACAGTCCATTTAGGCACATAAGCACTGCCTAAAAATATAAATACAGATTATTGCTCCAAACCGACCGCACTACTATAACAAGGTATCATAGGCAGGTACTAAGTATGCAAAAACGTCACGTCATATTCAAATGGTGTCATCATTCAATATAAAAATCGTCGATTGAAGGGAAGCTTCATAGTGTTAGTGTCGAAAAAGGCAGTGCCTTTCGGTACAAATCATAAATGTCGTGATCTGTGTCATCTGTCGGTAGGTTTCTCGATTAATTAGTACAACTTTACTAACGAAAGAATTATCATATTATGATGGATTTCTTTCATGCAATTAAAAAAAAATAAGTAATTTTTTTTATATATGCAGTCGATATTGATTGACATAACAAGCAGTGCCCTTATTTTTTTTTTTTTTTTTTTTTTATTTATTTTTTTTTTAAATTTTTTTTTTTTTTTTTAAAAGAAAGACAAACATTCCCGGGTTACGAATAACCCAACAACATTTGAAAATCTCCTACTACCACCACACTAAGCGGAAGATGTTGCTTGTGTTGTGATGGAGGACTTAGCCAGCCGAGGAATCGAACACGGAACGCCTGGGTGGGACCCAAACGCTATGCCCACTCAACCACTGACCAGAGGGTATTACCAGAGAATACTGGAAATTAGTCCTTTTTAAATCAAATTCTAGACGTATTGATTCTTTTTTACAAAAAAACATAAATTGATTTTGAAAGATTGTTATTTTTAATTTTTAATTTAAAAAATTTGATAATTTAATAATCGATCTTTCTCATTGGAACCTCCCTGTATAGTTGCAAGCATTTTTAAACATTTATTCTCAGCCGCTGGTCAATCGCGAGATTTGATTATTTTTATCAATCTATGTTGTAACACATAAGGTATGCAACACAAACATCAAATCAGCTGCAAAATATTTATTACTTTTTTTATGTAAAAATGTTTAAACTTGTGTCCCTTTGACTAATTATGTCACGTAAATCGAAATGCTTTGGCGTGGGTTTTAATCGGGAATTTGAATTAGTGTCTTGAGGCAAGAAAATAACATGTTTTGTAATCTTCACAACAGCAATGTTTTTTAGTTTGTTTATAAATGGTAAATTATAAAGGATATGGTTAGAAGGAAATATTTTTGTTACCATGACTTCCTTGAGATCCTTGGTCTGCAGATGGTGGAGAGGTTCCAGGAAGTTTTGTTTGATGTTGTCGTCCAGGGAGTACTTTACGTCTGCCATTTGTTTCATGGATTCTCCCATTTCTATCAAACTTTGGGCTGTAGGAACAAACCACAACAATTGAGATTTAGTTTATTTCTGGAAAGGGACAAGAGAAAGTTTTTTTCATAGCGCGCTTCTACCAGTATTGACTGGAGATTGGAGAGGATTGAATTTGGTGAGGCTCCAGAAAGACCCCCCTGAAAGAGTTGCTACAACGGTAACTATTGCCGTGGCCATGGGACTGCGATGTGATAGTCTCCCGAGAAAGCAACTTATTTGCCATGATGATATCAAACTTCTAATGGGATAGGGCAACATGAGCAAAAGAAGGCAACATTTTGCTTGCATGCTTGCAGTCATTGAAAACAGATCAACGCCAAAATTAACTTTAATAAGGTTAGGTTAGGTTAGGGCCTGGTAGGAGACAAATGTCTTGGCTGCGATATGTACGAGAGTGGACCGGTATTAGAAGTCTGGAGGAGCTATTCCGGGCAGCGCAAAATCGAGACATATTCACCAGATTGGTCGCCAATGTCAAGGGGACCTGATAGGGCACACGAAGAAGAAGAAGATTAGGTTGACATACCAAAGATGGAGTCCTCTCCCAGCTTCTTTCCGTAGTGCAGCATACAGTCTCCGAGCACCCCCTCGGGCTGTGGGTAGGTGTTACTCTTGGCCTGGCCGGACAGCTTGGAGATACCCTTGACGGCGGCCATCTTGGCCCGGGCGGTGGGGTTGGGCTGCAGGAACTCCTTGGTCTTCATCTGCAGCTCTTCTACCAGCTCTACCGTTACGTCCGTTTTCTGGAACACAAATAATTAGGTTGTTAGATTTAGAATAATCGAGGGGTAAAGTTCTTGACTCCCAATCCGAAGGTCGTGGGTTCGAACCCGGCGTGCGCAGATATATATTATTTGATCAATTTGGGTTATTTCACAATTAAATCATTCAAAATAATATATTGTACGTTTGCGGCACGCTCCAGAGTGGAAGATAATCTCAATATCGCCCTGGTGTAAGACCACCATTCAGAATTGAAACATTCTTCAAACTTTCACTACTACATTTCCTCCCCCCCCCCCCCCCCCCACTACCTTCAGCCTCACAACATACCCCAATTGGGGATGCCATAGACTCACTGTCTCTAGAGGGGAGAAAGATTCAATATTTTCTCAATCCCTTTATAATATAATTTGTGTGATTTATTTATGACTTTCTCTTATTTCAATATTATTGTAGCCACTCCTGGGCCCCTAGCACACTCGATCGATAAGGATTTTTTTTTTATTTATTTAATTTTTCTATAAATACATTATACATTATTTATAAAATGTTTTGGCTGCCCAACTAGGAAGAATCCCGTTTTAGGGCAGTCAATTTAGGATGATATACGGAACATATGGAACGTGTGATTGATAGAATAACTTTCGGTAACTTCTCATCGTTCCCTAGGACAACTGCAAATCGCTAATGTACAAACAACAGTTGATATCGAATATATTAAGGACACTTAGTCATTGTGAACTGTCACTTATTCGCTGGCGATCTGCAGTCATGCTAGGGAACGACGAGAAGTTACCGAAAGTTATCGTGTCAATCCTTACCGATCGAGTGTGCAGCAGACAAAACAACTTACAATACTCTAGCGTTCCTAGCGCCCTAACATACATACAGTCTATATCAAATATCTAAATTATAAATAGATATATTCTGATATTAATTGTACAATGCTAATATACATTACAATTTACAATAAACCATCTTCTGTCCGGAGTCAGTGAGACTATGGCATCCCCGGGTATGTTGAGATGCGGAGGGGAAGGAGGTGTAACTTATAGGAAGTACCTGGTATCTAAAAGGGTGTTTTTCAATCTTACCTTTTCCATATCCATGAAGTCCAGGTCTAGCTTGGTGCCTTCCGCACCTCCCATCTTTTCTGTGACATACTGTAACAAAGAAAACACACATATTAACATCTGTATCAAAGGTAACATTGATAAATATTAATATACCAAATATGAATATAAATATAACTTTGCGCAGTGGCGACATCGTAACCAACGGCGGTTCGAGCACTTCTTTGATGGTGGGCACCGACATTTTTTACATATACCATATACCTACTGCATACTGTATTGTAATCTCACTATCCGGAGAATATACCTAATATAAAATTTCTCGAACAAAAATTTTTATGATCAAATTATGCTAATCAGATGTCTAAACACAAAATAAATTTAAATGTCTGTAGATATACAATTTATAATACAGCATAATAAAAATAACGCTTAATTTGCAAGATAAAGTCTGACTGTCCCCACGGAATTTGAAGTTCACATACACAGTGCGCATGCGCGGGTCTCGGATTCCGTACGATCGCGAACGAAACGCAAGGAATAAACGAAAGTGCTTAAAGGGACAATACGGATTATCCCCCAAGGACGCAGTCAGTTATTTCTTTTAATAGGTTTCGAGTATAACTGGTGGGGACTGTCCCCGCTGTCCCCCTGTGAAGAACCGCCACTGATCGTAGCTGGTTGGGCATTCACACAGCTACACTTACATACATACATCTATAAAAACCTATACACGTTTTTTTTATTTTTTTTTATTAATAATTCAAAAAAGATACATAAATTACAAATACATTTTATAGACTAATTAATTATATAATATATATGTTTGACGTACCCCCATAAAAAAGCAGGGCTTGTGTGTATGGGGGGAGAACATACACACAAAAGAACTACAAGTACATACATGAACTGCTGTACTTGTAGCTAGTATTGTCACATTTCCTTCCTACCTTTCCCTATAAACCTGTCACTTTTTCCTATTACCCACAATCAGTCAATAATCAACCCTCTTCCTGCAAACATCTCTGCATTTAATTTTCGCATCCGCTCTTTAGCTACTCACCGCTCTAAGAAGAAATATTATTGAAATATTAACACAGTGCAAAGTTAAAACCGGCCAAATGAAGAAAGTACTACAAGTCCCGCAGTGAGTAATTCTCTCCTTTTCCTTATGTGCTTACTTCTACTTGTGCAGTGGTTAAAACATACACATTTCAAAGTCCTTCGACATACAAAATAACACAAAACACGCATCAGTAACCAATGAGGTTTATCCGAGGTGCGATTATTGCTAGTTGTAAAGTTATACAAAATATTAATATTAAGGGTAACTTCAAACATTATAACACTTTTCAAAAATTTTCTCAATAACGAAGCACAAGTCAAAGTATCCAGTTAATACCAACTTTAGTCGAGACTAAAGAAATTCTTGGAAATGTAACACTTTACAAACAAATACATCAAGAGAGTGCTTTTATGCTTTATATTTTAAGCTAGATAAAATGAGAAAATTGAGAAAGAGTGAAAATACAGCTCACTTCTCGCGTAAAATAAAAGTCTCAGTTGTTTCAAAGATTTTGAAAAATTCATCAAATTTCAAAGTAAATTTTCAAGTTTCGTGAAATTTCTGTTATTATTTCAGTTATGTGAAACAACTGGCCAGAATATATGAACAAAACTTGAATAGAACCTTTGCAGAACTTGAAAATTAACTTTGATATTAGTGGAATTATGCAAAAAGTTTTCAACAGAGATCCATTTAAAGCAGTGGTTCCCAAACCCTTTTGGCTCACCCTTCTCATAGTCAAAATTTGTCCACGGACCCCGGGTGAAAAACTACATAAATGAATAATCTATATAATATATATAATATAATATAATTTATATAATATAATAATAATCTATATATGCCACAGGTCACCCCAAGTGGTTTGCTACGTTTGGTGACTTAGCAGGGGTGCCCGGGTTCATAAGGTTTATTGTCTAGGTCTTGGCGGCAGATGATTTAGACACACTGAACCCCAGATTCCTACCCAACCCCCATACCTTTTACCTTCCCAGAACTTCCTCTCCTTCCTTTCCTTAAAAATACCCTCCACACAGCATCCCCAAAGATGACATAGGCCCTGAGGGAAATTATTTTCCTCAGGGCCTCCTGTGTGGACCTAATGTAAAAAAAAAAAATATATATATATATATATATATATAAAACAAAGTCAGGTTAGTTACACCATTTATAACTGAAGAACGGCTGGACCGATTTTTATGATCTTTGATTTGTTGGATTTGTCTTCGTCCCGATTAACAGAATAACTATTAAAACATCAAAAAAAAAATCACAGGAAAAAAAATTATAAAGAAAATATTTTTTTTCATGTATTTTGTATGGAACGGCTTTTCAAATAATGAGCGTTGGTCGACATAATTTGAATCAATTCGAACAGCTAACAAATTAAACACAACATTTATTGATTCTGAGGCGGTACGAAGTTTGCCGGATCAGCTAGTAGAAAATAAAGTAAAGCAAAGCAGCGACAGTGACAGTAATAATATGGAGTCATACAATCACATTATTTATTTGTTTTGAATTGACTCACCGTGATGCCTGTTATTACTTGTATTTTATGCACCTGTCTATATTTATATTTTACTTAGGACGTAAAAATCGCTAATAATTAATTCATTGTTATTTATTAACTTCCATATTAATAAAAATGTGCCATAATTTTTTTTTATATATATTAAACCTTGCGCGGACCCCCTGCCGTTGTTCAAGGAGCCCCAAATCAATTTTAATTTTCCACGGATCCCCTGAATAAATCAATTTTAATTTTCCACGGATCCCCTGAATGACCTCGAGGACCCCTGGGGGTCCGTACGGACCACTTTGGGAACCACTGATTTAAAGTGAGTCTTTTGGTAATGTGCATTTATTACCATCTTGTTTTATTATATAATCTGACAGGAGTGTTCAAAAAGTTGCAGACGAAAAAAAGGACATAAACTTAACACATACGAGTATGTAGGCCGCATTATAAACTGTTATGTGTATCCAACATGGTCGGTCAATAATTTTTTTATCAATAATATTAATAACTTGTCATCGTTTCAGAGCATGACTGCAGATCGCCAACTTATATACAACGATGTTACTATAAATGGCTTTAGCAGTGTTTGATGACCGGATCTGAATAGCTAGATACTTTTTATTTTATTTTTTTTTTATTATTTATTAACCAAAAAATACATGTTATGTACATTCTTTTAGGTATATGCCACCTCACTAGGCTGAGCCTGTTCCGAGGTGGCACTTACTTCCCCACCTTCCTCTTCCCATCCCCTCCCCACTACCTTCAGCCTCACAACATACCCCAATTGGGGATGCCATTTTTTTATAGGATCCCAACTGCTCCCGTCTGGAGCCAGTGAGACTATGGCATCCCCAATTTGGGTATTTTGTGAGGCGGAAGATAAGCGGGGAAGGGAAGGAGATGGTGAAGAGGAAGGTGGGGGAAGTACCTGGCTATTCAGATCTAGTCACTAAACACGGCTAAAGGCATTTCAAGCACCGTTTCAATTCTGAATGGTGGTCTTACACCAGGGCGAAACTGAGAGTATCTTCAACTCTGGAACGTGCCGCAAATATAGTATATATTATTTTAAATTAATTAATTGTGAAATAACACAGATTAATCAAATTAAATTTTATTTGCGCACGCCGGGTTCGAACCTTCGGAATGGGAGTCCAAAGCCTTGCCCCTGGACTACGCCGGTCGTCAAACTGAGGTGCCTTGGGCATGTGCTAAGAATGTTTGATGACTGAATACCGAGGAAGATACTGAGTTCGATTCCAGAAGGTACACATCCAGTGGGCTGCCCCAGACACAGTTGGGCGAGGCAACTCCAGAAACTGAGTGAGGAGAGGATGGATCTGCCATGGACGGAGGCCGAACAATCAGCGCAAGTCAGAGACGTATGGAGGAGCCTTGTCGATACAGTGGGTCCCCGACCAGAATAGGACAAGGAAAGAAGATGATGATGATGATAATATATTTAAAAAAAAATGTAACCCTTATGTTTTATATTACAATAAAAAAAAAAATTAAAATTTGGTCATACCAGACACATAGCTGGAATAGCTATGCCGTATTCATCGACTAACATAATATATTATATCGACGGTATTAACTACATATTACGTAAATGGGTACCCACCGTATACCCCTGGCCACATTAAATATAATGTTTTTACCCGATATAACAGAATGGCAGTTAGGCAACCGCATGGTTTGAAAGCTTTTATTGATCGGCTGACGGCCGGTGGCATGCATCGATACAGAACACGCTACATTGGCCCTTTGACCTCCTGAACCGACGTATTTTAGAATCTGACACACCCATGTGAAAATGGGCCTCCAAAATACGTAAGATTTTTAAATGTGAATATCGCACAAGAATCCCAACTGCTCCAGTCTGGAGGCCAGTGAGACTATGGCATTCACAATTGATATAAATATGTTGTAAGGATAAAGGTAGTGGGGAATCAAATATAATACTTCTTCAAATAAAAACAAATAACTTTGTGTACACCACTTATTTGATCACAATTATCACATGTATGATTTTACAATCTGCCTTGATGAACACATCAGCCCGGAGGCCCTAGCAAATTCGCTCCATAACGATCGATAGGATAACTATCGGTAACTTCTCATCATTCCCTAGCATGACTACAGATCGCTAACGAATAAGTCACAGTTCACAATGACTAAGTGTCCTTAACATATTCGACATCAACTGTTGTGTGTGCGTTAGCGATGTGCAGTTGTCCTAGGGAACGATAAGAAGTTACCGATAGTTATCCTATCGATCGTTATCGAGCGAGTGTGCTAGGGCCGCTGATATTGGACACTGTAACGTTGTCCGAAACGTTGGCTAAAGAAGAAGGTAACGCAACACGGCGTAATACCCCAAAAACAAATAACAAAAAAACAATTATCACATGTTTCGAAACCAACGGTTTCGTCGACAGGATAATAGGAACAATATTTTCATGTTCTTATTATCCTGACGAAGAAACCGTTGGTTTCGAAACATGCTGATAATTGCGATTGTACAAGTTGTGTACATAAAGTTATTTGTTTTCATTTAATCAAACATAATACGAGTACAATACGAAATTTAGAAATGTATTAGCTGAAATAATAAAACAAAACAAATACAATACGCGCGTAATGCTTTGCAACATAAAAAGAAATACGCCATATTGCAAATTAAGTTATTTGGTCACCAACATCGTGCGTCAAATAAATGTAACTACTAAGATGTGACTGCAATTTATGTATAAATTGCAAGTCTATTAGAGGTGGGCGATAAAATTAATCAAATTACTCCGAAGATTACAATTAATCAAGTATCACAACTCATCGTCAGTTCATCTTACTATCTTACTAATATTATAAACGCGAAAGTTTGTATGGATGTATGTGTGTTTGTTACTCTTTCACGCAAAATTTACTGAAAGAATTTTAATGAAACTTTACAATAATATAGCTCATACATCAGAATAACATATAGGCTATAATTTATAAAGCTAGCTATTTATTTTCAATATATTGAAAATAATAATTATTGTTTAATAGAAAATGTCAAAATTTGAGGATGACATTTTGCAAAACAAGATTGTTAAATCAAAATTCTATTTTAGAAAATATTTACATTAGTGCATTTATTTAAAGTACTCGTCTAATACTTTAATTGAATCAAGAATTATAGATATTTTAAATAAATAGGTTAAGAATTTTGGTGAACGCTCTCCATGATAGCCGAGTTTTCGAACCATCCACGAATCAATCTGAAGAAATGCGTGGCAATATGTACATCCTTTCTTACCCATGGTTCATTCCAAGCATACCCAAAAGAAAGTCGGTAGGATAGAGCCACCTCCCTCATGTAGATAAATCTCAGATTTTTTTCTGAACTCTCTCCAACATGAGTTAATATTTTGTGTGGACTCCAAATTACTGACCCACTTTCAAGTCAACTCCTCACTAAGGAATTGAACAGAATTATGAGAACCCGGATATCTCTAAAATTCCATAACAAAGCCCAGCATTCTGCTACAAGCCACTCAATATGATCGTGAAATGTCAGCCTACTATCAAACATGATTTTAAGGTCCTTCATGGAGGAGAGACGTTTTAAACAAGGATTTGATAAAAACAAAGAAATAGAGTACAAAAAGATTAGTGATTTTGCGAAGTTTGAAGAAAAAATTAGAGAACAGTTTGAGAAAACTGTTTATTTCATATAGACACTTTTATTTCTATATCTCTGATTACGAAAGATTCCTGAAAGTGAAGTGGTTTCGGATCTTATTTTCATTAGACAAGGTATTACCCGTATTAGAAAACATGTCGAGATTCAATAATTAACTGAATTTTAGCAATTAAATTGTTTAAAAAGTGTCATCTTATGTTTATGGGTCCATTGGCAATTATGCAATGGGCAATGTGACATGCAAAATATGGGAATGGCAGTAGAAACCGGTAAAAAGTCTAATTAAGTCCAACTGAAATACTAAGACTATATAAACGAACCTCAATTTATTGGATTACTAACACACCTGCCGTAGGTTATTCAAGTGGTTCGCTACTTTTAGTGACTTACCAAGGGTGATCGGGTTCATGGGGTGAGGTTTGTCTAGGTCTTGGCGACGGACGATTTTGCCCACATTTTCTGTATCGGGGGAATCTGGTTGAGGGAGTCCATTTGATCTCTCCAGCCGGGTTCTTTCGACCCATCGCCTTGCATCACGGTGGGGGGGGGGGGGGATGGATGCATACATATATTTTAAATCTTATCTTTAATCTATTAAATCTGTCGCGGGATCAAATCATTTTTTTTTATCCATTTTGGATTTGATCCCGCGACCTACGTATCTCTAGTCAGAAGCCACGGAGGCCGTTACATACACAAGCATACGGCTACCAACTTGAATATTTAATGTCAATGGTGACACGGTTCCAGTAATACGAATATACGTTAACGTTGCGTTATTATATTGTGGCTAATGGGAAATATTCTGTTATTTTCAGTTTTCAGCGAGAGACGGGAAGCTGATGTAATTAATTACCTTGCAATAATCATTAGCTCTCTGCAATGAGCCTCCATTTCTGCGGAACTAACCGTGGCTTTCATTCCATCCGCTCTGAATTTTTCAGTAAGCAACTGTCAGGGAAATTGGAAAAACGGTTATTCACCGAGTACGAATCGGGGTTTACACATTTATTTTTGTTGTGAATACAGCACAATTATTCCAACGCCCGAGTACAGTTTTTTATACCTGAATCTAATAACACCCATGATATTTTAAGAGTTGTGAAAAACGATCAATCACAATATAGAAAATCACATAAAGAAATCCACAAGCTTGTCTGGAGTTTACTTACAGGCCAATAGAAAAGGTTTACTAAGACTACATTACATTAGTTTAAATTTTCTTTGAAATACGTATATAATACACGGAGAAAAATGTTATTCGAAAAAACGATAATTTTAATAGTAAAAACGGTTAAAAACGGGACTGAAGTTCTTACGAACAAATTAACAGGGTTTCAATGTTTATTGGCGGGAACATGTAAGTATAAACATTGAAACACTGTTAATTTGTTCGTAAGAACTTCAGTCCCGTTTTTAACCGTTTTTACTATTAAAATGATAATTTTTTCGAATAACATTTTTCTACGTGTACCTTTAGGACAGCGCACCTATAAAATCCTTGAATTTTTATATTTAAGAAAGAAAAGACAATATGTGAAGTGTAATTTTTATTTTTTTGTAATTCGTGTTCAAAATAAACATTTAGATTTATTTTTTCAATCTTCGCAAAATCACTTTGTGACGTAATTTTTAATTAAATGAACCAAATACTTTGGTCTACCACTTATACAATCACAGTTATCGACATGTTTCGAAACCGATGGTTTCTTCGTCAGGATGATAAGAACATGAATAAAAATAACTAATATCTAATTCGCGTTTGCTTTTTTATTATTGGTGTTCTTTTTAAACTGGGGCTTATGATATACGTTTTTATCTTGCTACTTATAAGCGTCTACGAATACGTGAAAATAGTGCTGTCAGCACAGCCAAAAGCCAAAAAAAATCGTTAAAATCGACCCTTTTTCCACAATTACAGTTTTCCACAATTACAATTTGTCAGCACATGTAAAAGCCAAAAAAATCGTTAAAATCGACTCTTTTTTCCACAATTACACAAAAAGCGTAGGACTTCAAGAGCAAACATCAAAAAATTTAAGGTTAACATTTTGATACATAAACCAAAAAGTAGCTTTCGGATCAATACAAAATGATGGCAAACATTCTCAGTCTTTACTGTAAGTTTAACTACTTATCAAACAAAACCATTAATCATTGTTTATTCATCATTATAAACTTTTTTTAGATTTACAAAAAGCTTGCAGCTCGTAATAAATTGTGGTAGAATCTCATATTTTACTCGCATCGAAAGGTTTTAATCGCATTGGATTTTTTTTTTAAATATGTATGTATGGCCATAAATTATTATGGACGCTAGAATACACTTTTGATAGAGGGAAGTGGCGCGTGCATAGTGGCATTCGCCCATGTGTTAATTCGAATAAAAAACGTTCGATCCCGTAATAATAAATCTCAGAAAACACACCAAACTATTTAAAACGGTGTAAATTACGCCATGTGGTTTAGCAAAGCACGATTATTATGGGTCAGGATTAAAGGCGATTTTGGCAAGTTTTTTAAATCTTTTTGAATACATTGGTAAGTCCTAGAAGGAGAGAACAATATGAAATGGTGTGCTACTGTATTACATATTTTTATTGTGATTGTAAATTAGTAGAAAGATGATATCATTTTTTTTATTGTTTAAATTATAACATTGGCAAAAACAAAATAGTGAAATACATATTTTAAAGGATTTTTAGAGAGCTCTTGAGCTTGGTGAAGAAGTTATTTCAAAATTATACACGGAGAAAAATCGATTTTGACCCTCACGATAATTTATCAGGCCATATTTATAAAACATTCGTTTAGAAATGTTTTTATCTAGTTGCCCTGATAATACAACATGACGGTACAAAGAAAAAATACGCTGTACCAACAATGTATACGTACGAAATTTGATTATTAATAATTTATTCTTACATTTTCCCGACAATAAACATTGAAACCTGTTAATTTGTTCGTAAGAACTTCAGTCCCGTTTTTACGAATAAAATTATCGTATTTTATAATAAATTCGCAGAACATTTTTCTCCGTATATAATAGAATGTACAAATATATTAACTTAAGTAGGTACTAAGATGTTCTAACGTTAAAAAATAGAATATGGCATGAAATGAAGTTACAGCAATTTGATTGGTGATGTTATGTTTGTTAATTTTTTAAGAATAATTTGATATTTTTCTTAAATGATACTAAATCTGTTATTTTTTTTACTTCTTCGGGAAGACTATTAAAATATTTTATGTCTTTGTAAATATAACTATTGTACTTGGTGATGTTATGGTTGTGTTGAAAATAGAGGAATTTCGATGTTATGTTTATGCCTTAATGATGAGTTAAGTTTAAAGTTTTTGATTGCGTTTTCTTTGATTATTTGTAATATTGAATCTTTTTTATAGAGGTCTACAAATTATGTTACTTTAAAATTTTTGAATAATGTTGCTGAAGGGAATGTTGATTGTTTTTTCAAAATTACTTTAATGATTAGTTTGAAATTAGAAGCCCTGAGGAAAATAATTTCCCTCAGAGCCTACATCATCTTTGGGGACGCTGTGTGGAGGGTTTTTCTAGAAAAGGAAGGAGAGGAAGTCCTTAGAAGGAAAAAAAGGTATGAGGGTTGGGTAGGAATCTGCGGTTCAGTTTGTCCAGATCATCCGCCGCCAAGACCTAGACAAACCTCACCCCATGAACCCAGGCACCCCTGCTAAGTCACCAAACTTAGCGAACCATTTGGGGTGACCTATGGCAGAGGTATTGGTTATCCAATAAATGGTTCCCGGGGCGGCGGTACCCATGCGGATGTTTTATCAATAACCTTACATATTATCCAAAACAAATTATAAACTACTCGTATTATTATAAATACGATAAAAATAATCACAGAAAAATAAAATAAAAAGTATTTGAGCTCTAATAAAAATGCTAAATGCGATTTACCCTTTTCAGAGAGATTTATGTTACGTTAGTTTAGTTTTTAGAAATTTGTTTTATGAACCGTATTAGCTATTTTCTTTTCATCCTTATTTTTCTTGAAAAATCGACAAAAGTGGGATGTGAAGCAAATTTACACATTAAGGGGGAGTCTCATCCAGCCGGTCCAAAAAATCGTGTGGAGAATACATTCCCAAAGTTATGGCATCAAATTCTACCTTGAAATATAGTTAGGAGGGGTGCGCGCCAAGCAGTAAGATGAATAACGAAGCGACCCGGTTACAAGCGAAAATTTTAAACGCGTTTTTTTTCAAAACCACCTTTTTCAAGTTGGTTAGAATCCTAGCTCATTTAATTTTCATCAGATTCACTTCATTCAAAGCTTAAATAAAAGAAAAATAAATTTTTATACGGATTCCCTTTGAGTTACGAAAAATTATTATTTTAGGAAAAAGTTATCGCCAAACTAAAGCCGATTTTTTTCGTCAATTTTCATTTTGTGTCCGCCATTTCTGTAATCAACAATTTTTTTGCAAACCGAGGTTCATGCGCATGCGACATTTACACTATAAGGTTTTTTTATTTTCATGTTTCATATAATTATTTCCAAGGACTCCAGCTTTCCAGCCGACTTGGTCGGACCCTCCGCTTGCGGCCGCTATATCTAGATATATAGATATTCAAGTTAAATTTTCTAAATTTAAAATAGTGTTTTTTCTTGTTCAAATGTACCTTTATATGTAACCAAAGTTTCGTGAATGAAAATAAATTATATCTTTGAAAAAAAACGCATTGGAAAAAAACCAGACTCCCCCCTTAAGACATCGTTTTTTTTTCACCCAAGTAACTAATTTCATGAGACAAAAGCAAAAATTTCCGGTAACAGATATATCCAAATACATTTCCACCGCCAGCTAAACTGATTTATTTTTATTTCAGAGTAATTAGATCTGCGTTGGAAATAAAATCGTATCCTTCAGATTTAATAATATCCGGTGACCTACATTCTGTACCCAGCCTAGACCCTCTTTCGAATGCAATGGGGATTGAGGAGCGTCGGGCAGAGAGGGTCCCCTCACAGCCTCCGGAGTTTTACACCTACCCTGGGAGATGGAGGAGAGCGGAGTGGATCTGCCAACTGGGCTGGGTCAGGGGGAGGTCGGGGGAGGTCAGGGTCGGGGGAAGCTGGGCTGGGAACTGGGTTAGCGGGACAAGAGAGCCAGCCAGAATCGACGTTTTATATTTGCGAATTGAGAAAAAAATTGTCGTGGATCGACCGTTGATTGTTACAGTTACACCGAAGAACCGGGGTAGGTAAGTATAAATAAGAAGTTTGTTGGGTAAATCAGTATTTGATGCCTAAAGTATCGCTAAAAAAATTGGGAAGAGGCAGACAAAATCGTCATCTTATAAGCGAAATTGAATGTCAAAGAAAATCGAAATATTAATAATATAAAATGTGTTATTTTCGGGAAGAAATAGGCCTTTGAAATGTTAATGACAAAGGAGAATCGCTAATGATTCAGCACAACTAATAATATTCACATGAACGAAGTTCTATTTAAGATTATCTCAAAATACTACAACCAAAAAACCTCATTTTTTGTTAAATAAATAAAATAAATTGTTGCTGTTAGACAAAATTTACTTTTGGATAATGAAGCAACACAATTTTATTTAAAGTTTTAAATAATGCAGTTTAAAAAAAAACCCTATAAAAACCTTCTCCATGCACTGATGTTACCGATTTTTGAAGATCTACCAAGAAGATTTTTTATAAGCATATCTCAAGGCAGAGGTTTACAAACACCGCCATATCCATGCTTCCAGAAGAATTTTATATGTATATAAGAGATTACACAAAACATAAGCTCGAGGAGGAAGATGTAAAAAAAGCCAACATAGATAATACTTCAAATAATTATGTTTTTTACTTACCTAACTTATAAATTATAATGGCGCTAATCCAATTGAAACACTTCTTTATTCAGTTGGGCAGTCATGTTAAAAAATACTACGGTAATTAGCATTGAACTATCGGTATTTTTTAAATGTATCTAAATATTATAACACATACTTTTGAACGTCAAAATCTTAAATCATTTATACTTTTTATAAATATTTATAAAGTGGTTTGGTTCTCGAATATCAAGCAATATTATAGCTAAGAATATGGGAAGAATTGTCAGAATCAATATTGTACACGCGAACAGGAGAGATTGAAAATTTTGCGTTTTTATTTGCGATTGTGGATCGCCTTTGAACGTCAAAGAAATATGGGACTGAGACATAAAAAAAAACTCTTTGCTGCTTCGCCGTACAGTGGATTTTATACAAAGGACGTTTTTTATTTATTGAAAAACATATTTTATCAAGTGCCCCTAGTTTATGTTTGTTTATTTAATTCAAAACAACGTGGTTTCTCAATGCACCTCACCAAAAAAGGTAAACATATAAAAGTAAAAAAAAATCAGGTAATAAAATTAAAATCTTCTAAGAGCAAGCCAAAAATGTGTTTATTTTTATTTCATTATCTTTTTTTTTACTTTTTAGTCGGTTATTTTTTTTATTGCAAGAGGGAGGAATTTTATAAAGAAATATTGTACATTTCTTTGCCCAAAAGTCGTTTTAGTTGTAGGTTGGTGTAATGTAAGAAATACCTATTGTCTTGTATATGGATCTTGTGAATCGGCCCGAGTTTGTCTGTTTAAAGTTATCCTAATTTTTGAATGCGTAAATTATAATGTCTTTTGAATATACATAATTGTTTTATTAACACTAAATTCAGGGCTTTAAAAACATAGTCGGAGTTCTAATGGGGAGTCTAAGTATAATTTTCAAAATTGCCTTTTGTGCTACGAGGACTGGTTTTATAGTGGAATCGCATAAGCTTCCCCATCCGATAAGACCATACTGTAGTTGAGATTGGGCTAATACGTAATAAATTATAATTACCTAGTTGTTCTTTATCTAAAATGTTTCTCATTATTTTGAAGAAATGGGTTAGTTTTTTAAATTTATCACTTGCATTTTCTATTTGGGAGTTACAATTAAAGTTTTGATCAATGGTTATTCCAAGGTATCATATTATTATAAACGGTAGGAAAATTTCAATTTATAAAAAGCACATTTTTTGT